>PVIH01004529.1:0-121973 GCA_004025045.1 Sigmodon hispidus
TCCAGGTTCTTGCTATTACAAATAATGCTGCTATGAACATAGTTGAGCTAATACCTTTGGAGTGTGAATGTGCCTCTTTAGGGTATATACCCAGAAGTGGTATTGCTGGGTCCTTGGGGAGATTGATTCTCAATTTTCTGAGAAACCTCCATATTGTATTCCAAAGTGGCTGAACAAGCTTAACTTTCATTAAATAATTCACATTATCTCCTTATTGGAGTCACTGTTCTGCATGGCTCCAGCCATGGCAATGTGGAGGTTGTTTTTCTGAAAGTTGTGTGTTGGGATTGGGGCTTCATGTTTCTATGTTGGTTATTAAAATACAAATGGAAATGTTCTTACAGACAGTAGAGATGGCAAACTAGCAGAGCTTATTTATAGGTATGTCTGTAAGGACATTTTTTTGCTACCAAAACCAAAAAGGTATACTTCTTTACTTCTTGATTTAGGCATTTTTGACTGGTGTGTGTTTGTGTGTGTGTGTGTGTGTGTGTGTGTGTGTGCATGTATGTATGTGTGAACAGGTGTGCAAGCAAAAGGCAAGGAAATAAGGTAATTGAAGCTGCACTTCCAGGAAGTTCTGAGCTTCCAGGTATGAGTAGTATGTACTAAACTTGGGTCCCCTGGAAGAGCAAGTGCTCTTTACCTCTGACTCATCTCTCCAGCCCCAATTTAATATATTTGTAATGGGCATTCGAGAACGTAATATCATTTTAAGCTTATTATATCATGGTCATATTTTGTTTTCTATGTATTAATTATGTATTTCTTTCCAGTTCACTTGGCACTTTTGTGTTTTATGCATATTCAGTCTAAGTATTTGAATTTTGCAGTGATAGGAAGTGGTGATATATTTGTTACCATGACCTAATTTTGTCACCATAATTATTCTTGCACAATTCCATGTACTTGAATGTTAGAATATCTAAATAGCAATAGCTTTGGGTATTCTTCTATGTTCAAAATTATATACCTCTAAAAACAAAATATAATTTTATTTATTTTACAGTACTAATTGAGTTTTATTTGTTAATATATCCAGAAAAATACTTTACACTTAGTTTTCCTGTTTCCACACAATGTATTTTAGTTTTTCTCTTCTCCCAATTACTCCTAGATATTTTTCCATTGCTATCATTCCAACTTCATGTCCTTTATATCTCTTAATAAAATCAAAATTGAAGACAGAAATTTAAAAAAACACACAAAAAAATCAAACAAAGAAAACATCAAGACCATTTTGTGTTGGCCAATTACTCCTGAGCAGAAAACATAACTTGTTGTGTGATTGATATGCCTAGTAATGCTCTGCTGCATAACACTGATTTTTTACTTTGTCAAAAGGTATAAATTACAAGTAGCTTATTGGTTAGTGGTGGGAATTCTATATCTCTATCTTCCCTTCTCATTGGTGGCCGCTGTGTGACTTGATCCCTTGTAAGTCTTGTACATGCAATCACAGTCTCTGTAAGTTCATATATGTATCAGTCCTGTGTGTCTGGAGAATGCTATTTCCTTGGAGTCAACAATCACCTCTGACTCTTAAAATCTTACTGCCTCCTCTCTCACATAAACTTCTGAGCCTTGAGGGAGGGGCTAGTCAGAGAATCCCATTAAGTACTAAATGTTCCCATCTCACTTCCTATGTTAGTTAATATCTGCTTCAAGACATTACTCTGATAAGAGTCAAGCACTGATCTATGCATAGAGAACACATGTCATTACAAGTCATAATATTAATGTGTTCCTTTAGCAGAATAATAGTGGTATGTTTTCCCCTGGGCCCAGGATCTATATATTCTCAGGATTTTAACCACTTTACAGTGTCAAGTAAGGGTTTCATATCATGGAGTAGGCCTTCAATCCAATCTAAAGGCTATTAGCTACTCCTATAACATTTGTGCCACTGCTAGCAAATAGAATTCATAGCAGGTAAAAATACTCCCAAAACAGAAATTTAATTAATGAGTACTTTTCTTCTCTAGTAGCAAATATAGTACCTTCTAGCCCTGGGAACCCTATTCTGTAGAGATGAAGTTTCTAATTGGGCAGTAGTTTGATTTCTTCATGTCCAATTAAATAAGTATGTTCTGTTTTCAGCAATAGGCTCTTACTATAAGGGTGTGAAGAGTAACCAACAACCTTGAAAATAGGCTGTAATGTTCAGGAAAATGAGTAAGACACCTCTAGCCAATGGCCCAAAAATATGTAAGCTATTTCTAATAGTCTGGTTTTTACTTGATTTACTGTGTTGGTTAGTTGGAACATTATCCTCCTCCTTATATAGCAACTCTTAATTTTATACTATATATCTATGCATATATATACATACATGTTTAAGGAAGTTCGACAGTTCTTTTATCTACCCTGTCCTCATACCCCTCTTCTCATTTACTCCTCCTATCCTAGTTTTTGATCTATCCCTTAATAACACTGTATTTCTGTCACTCTTTCCTTGGCTCTGTCCTCCCAGTCCCTTTCTAGCATCCTAACATCTGTTCATATTTTAAATAAAGCATGTGCTTTATCTATGAAGTTAAATCTATGCATAAGAGTAAACATACCACATTTCTTTCTGATTCTGACAAAGTTATTCTTAACTTATAATATTTAGGCTTTTTATATTTATTGTATCCCTTAATTTATTAAAATTGTATTTGTGACATCAATTGGTTACATTTGGTAATTAAAGCTCATAATTTTCTCTCCATTTTTAAATTCCCCCATATTAAGAAATAACTTGGTTTTACTTTTCTTCAATTCTAAATGTTTATATAATGTTTTACCAGTTTGGATGGCCATGACTTGATCTTGAAAAAGTATTCTTCACTTGCTAAAGAACAATATAACAACTTCTCAGGAATATCAGAGACTTGGGATACTTAACTGTATCTCCATCTACCACAACTATGTGCAGAAAGCACCATGGAGTGCTAACTTCTACCTGCAAAGTATTGTTGTCATTGTCTGTTATCCAACTGTTTTTTTATGTGGGACATAGAATTAGTCACACACAAAATTTCACATGCTAGCACTGCTGTATTCTAACAAGCCTGTAAAATTTTTTTAACAAATGAACATTTCTTTTTAGATATTTCTCAGACCTTAACTTAACAATTGGGCTAGTGTCATGTATCAGTAGATAAAGTCATTCGATGACCCATGTTGCTTCTCCAGGACTCACATGATGAAAGCATCTAACAAGTTCTCTTCTTATCTTCACATGTGCTATTTGCCTAATCATGGCATACACATGCCACCTGGAGGATATAAGCAAAAGTGTTTTAAATATGTAAAATGAAAATATAAATTTCATCCACTTGCATTGTGGGCCATACAATTGTGCAGTCATTCAGACTTAGTTCACAGACAAGATGTTCCACTCATGTCAAGACCTCTGCATGACTCAGAATTACCATTAGTTTCCTGCCTGAAAATTCTCATAGCTGAAATGTTTTGTCACATGACTGTTTTTCCTTTCTGTGTCTGTGTAGGAAAGTCTTCCTGATACTTCTGGACAGATATATGTGTATCAAAGAACTTCCCTGGCAGTGGACTGGAGAGATGATTCAGTGGTTAATAGCACTGGCAAGCAGCCAGAGGTTCTGAGTTCATTTCAACGCTCAGCTAACTTATGGTGGCTCACAACCATCCATACTAAGACCTATTGCCCTCTTTCAGCCTTCAGGCTCACACAGAGGCTTAACATTGTATATATAATAAAAAATAATTTTAAAAACTTTTATACTTTTCTGAAGGAATTCTTTTCTCTCAGATAGTGCATTTCACATAAAAGTGGTTGTACTAATGTTTTCAAATATTTCTTTTCATATCGATATGTAATGTAGTTAAAAATTGTTTTATGGCAATGTAATATAATATATCATTGTATCTGTGGTATATATATGCATAGGTGTGCTGTGGGTGGATGTTGGTGTGCATGCATACATGTATGCATGTGTGAATTCATGTTGATGTCAAATATCATTGTCTATTGTTCTTACTCTTTATGCATTGGAATAGGTCTTGTAGCATACATGAAACATCTAAATGTTCCCACTTGTGTTTTGTTTGTCCTAGTCACTTTCTTCTTTAAACTACAGATGTACAGATGTTATTTTGCTAATAGTTTACTTCTATTTTATATTCCAGAGTTAGATGCCAAGTCTTCTGTTATTGTTCTCTACAAACCATTTTTATATACATTTACTTCTTTTCTTTTTGCAATACTGACTATCTTTTGGAAATTATTTTCATAGTGCTATTTGTAGAAATGTGAACTGATGAAGCAGATAAATGGTCTTAGCTTTTCTTGTAATAAGTTCAAATTACTATAATTCTCCAAAGATAGCTTTAATGGTAACACAAATAGACACTGACAATTATTGTCTCTTAGATCTTTGAAAATGACAAATTATTGTTTTCTTGTTAACTTTACTGTAAATGGAAAAACTGGGATCATGCTGACTTCAGAATCTTGAGTCAATATAATGTTCTATTATGAATGAAAATGTTTATTAAGTTGTCATATCTTACTTTGTGCTTCCTAGCACAGGCATATAGATATTTGTGTGCTGCTTCTTAATTCAAATTTCTTATAAATAATATATAGAGTTTATTTGTAGAGACTGATGTATTCAGTATAATAAAACTCTTAGTAAGGTTTCTGTATTTATATGGAAATAAAGGAGTATGAATAAAAGATTGCAGTTTCACTAGGATTTTTAGAAAATAAATCCTCAGTGAAGTACAAGTTGAAGCAGAAATACAGAGGAATAAAATGTCCTTTTCCTTCCATGTCTGAAGATTACAAGGGAAGTGAGATGTAACAAGAGACTCTGAGAGTTGTTCAGTCATGGAATTCTTTCATAGCAGGGATAACCAACACTTTTCACGATTCGAGATATTTTCAAAATTTACTAAAGCTAAATGAATCTGATGGGCTTAATTTGAGGAATTATCATATTATTTGATCAACTTATTTGGGAAACTACATACATGAGTGGCAGTTATTTACCTACCTGGTATTTAGTGTCTGGGTCTTATAGAAGAAACGGAACAGTTAAAGGCCTTTAATTTGGGTAAATATTGATGTGAATTTTTGTTTTATTGTATTCTGAATACAAGTGAAAAGATAACTTTCTAATTTTTCTTTCCCATGCAATCTTCCATGCAACATTTAGTCTAATAGTATACTTTCTCTTAATGGACATTTACTAATTTTGAATCAATGTTATTCTGAAAAACATAACCACTAAATATAGAGGGTGCACACCTACAAATGCATGTAAGGAGAAGAATGTTATTTATATTTAATTACCATTTAATTGTATTTCTATGTTTCTGTGATATATTACAGAGTGCTTAAGTAGACAGATTGACATATAGATCTATATGTATATCTTGAAAGAAAAGTTTACTTGAAGAGTTCAGAGAAACAAAATTATACTGGGTAATACTTGCTGTTTCACTTGGTTTCTTAGATGACAATTCTTTCCACCCTTCAGAATTCAATCTAATTATGACCTCTTTTTTTACAACCATCTCTCCTAGCACCAAATTGAATTATTTAGTTTATTTTTAATTCTAACACATTTCTTGCTGTTTGATGTAAACTCCACTAGGCAAAGAACTCTTATTCTTGATTTTGCACCCAGTACCCAGCATGCTGCCAGGAACAAAGAAGGTTGTCATTAAATATTTACAAATGGATAAGTGAAAAGAATGAATTATTAAAAGAAAAGAAAACATTATATATTTTCTTAGGATATAAGCAATGCATCCCTGAAAATTTAAGTTGAACTTGGCAAGATTTCATGGCATCAACACTAGTTTTAGTGGAACCCAAAGGAGTTCTGACTCAGGAACTTTCCTGTTCAGTTGAGTTCTCGTAAGTGTGATTAAAGATCAATGAACCAAGTTCTTAAAAGGAAACCACTTTAATTGCTACAATTGCATAATTGAGATGAATAATGAACATGCTAATGACAGTAAAATATTAAATATTCAAGGTAGTTATCAAAAGTCAATTAGAAGATAATTGTATGGCACTAGCTGCAGCAGTAGAAAAAATTCCCCCTTTTGGGAAAGTCTGATAGCAGAAGAAAGCAATCATACTTTTATTCCCCATAGACTTTTAATTTAATGACATAAAATGTAGAAAAACTTTAATTAGATTGTTGCAGTTTTCTCAGCTCACTGTAAGACAGTGTTGTGGACTAGCTAGTTCAGTCATAAACACATTTATTATTTGACAAAGAAGCCAAAAATGTACTATGGAAAAAAAGCGTCTTCATCAAATAGTCCTGGCATAACTGGATGGCGGTATGAACAAGACTGCAAATAAATCTATATCTATCACCTTGCACAAAATTAAAATCCAAGTGAATTAAAGATTCAAAAAGGTCCATAATATTTGAGTTAACATTGTCATATTTATAAGTAGAAATATGTAGTGTCACAGTATTAGATTATTTTTTGCTACAACTTCACAGAGTACCTTGGTAGAAATCATTATGGCAAAAAAATAAATAGCATTATAAACCAAATAGGCTTAACAGATTTACAACTACCATCATTTCATTCCACAACAGCAGAACAATATTAATCATCTTAATAATACATATATGTTTATGTATAAAACTATATCTAGTATAATTTATATACTATACTAGACAATTCTCTGTATCTTTATCCACAAAGTATGGCCATATACTTTTAAGGAAACAAAAACAGTTAAAATATACTTTCTAATAAATAATGTGATAAAACAAAAATGAATTACTCGGTAACATTCTCTCCCTTAACATGTTTAAGAATGTAAAACAATTATCTGCATAGACAAAATGAGACCTTACTAATTCTTAAATGTAATGTTTATAAATTTCAAGAAAAGCTTTTGGGATGTTCACAATGAAAACAGTGTAAAATATGTATTTTAAAAATTATCTTTTATTAAATGTTTCCCTTTCATATAATATAATTTGAGAATTCTATTTCCCCTCCTTTAATGACTTTAAATAAACTCCATTTCCCTAATTTTATCTATCTCTATGTCTTGAAGAAAGAGAAAAAGGAATAAAAGTAAAAATAAAAATTATTAAAATAAGGAACTATTAAAAGTTGCAAGGAAAAAGGCCATATGTTATCAAACCCATTAGAATTATACCTGACATCCTGATAGAAACTTTAAAAACCAGTAGGGCCTACACAAATATCCATCAGACTCTAAGAAACCAGAGATGACAGCTAAGACTACTATATTGAGCAAAACTTTCAGTCAATAAGGTAAAGTATTCCATGATAAAATGAAATTTAAATGATTATAATATCAACCTTATAGAAGATAGTATAAAGAAAATTCCAACAAAAGGAGACTATCCACACTCAATTATACACAAAATGAATAATCTTATACCAACACAACCAAAAAAAGTGAAGATTACACACATATACACACACACACACAAACACAAATCGAACTTCCCCCCCGCCATATATACTATGCTCATAGTGCTTTTATTTTTAATACCAAGAAACTGGAAACAAACTATATGCCCCTAAACACAAGAATAGAAATTTTGTTTTTGCATAAAGACAGACAAGTGTGTCAAGAGAATGAAATTCAAGAGCTTTATTTAAATTGATACAGCTATGGACACTTGATTCTTAACAAAGAAGCAAAAAGTTACACAATGGGAAAAAAAGAAAGCATTTTCAACAAATGATGCTGGTATAACTAGATGTTGACATGTAAAAGAATATAAATAGATCTATAGCTATAACCCTGCACAAAATTCAAGTCCAAGTGGATCAAAGAACTCAAATTAAAATCATATACACTACACCTGACAAAAGTGAAAATAAGAAATAGCCTTGAACACATTGGTACAGGAGGCAACCTATACAGTGCACCAACAGCACAGACACTAAATGAGACCTCATGAAACTGAAAATTTCTGTCAGGCAAAGGCCATTGTCATTAGGAAAAGAAGGCAGCCTACAGAATAGAAAAAGATCTTCACCAACACTACATCTGACAGAAGATTGCTTGCCAAAATACATAAAAACCTCAAGAAGTGAGATATCCAAAACCAAATTAATCAGTTAATAATGGTTTAAAAATATAAAGAGAGAATTCTCAGCATAGGAATCAAAAATGGCTTAGAAACATCTAAAGATGCGTTTAGCAACTTTAGCCATCAAGGAAATGCGAATCAAACTGACTCTGATATTTTATCTTATATCTCTGAGTATGAATAAGATCCAAAATATAAGCAATAGCTAAATCTGAAAACACAAGTGACAGCGAAAGGTAAAGAAAATATGAAGCAAAGAGAATATATATGCATTCCTGGGGGGGGTGTCAACCTATACAGCTCCTTGGAAATCAATATAATGGTTTCTCAAAAGACTTGAAATCAATATATCACAAGACCTTGCTATTCTAGTTGGGTATAATCCCCAAAGTTGTTCAAACATACCAAAAGAACACTTTCTTAACTATGTTCATAGCAGCTGTATTTATAAAAACCAGAAACCAGAAGCAACCTAGATGTTCCTCAATGCAAAAATACGTAATGAAATCAGTAGCCCTTCTGTACACTAAAGATAGAAGAGCTGAAAAACAAATAAGGGAAACATTACCCTTCATAATCGCAGCAAATAGTATTAAATACCTGGGAGTAACTTTAAGCAAAGAAGTAATAGACCTATTAGACAAAAGTTTTAAATCACCGAAGAAAGAAATTGAAGAGGATATCAGAAAATGGAAAGCTCTACCATGTTCCTGGATAGGTAAGATCAACATAGTAAAAATGGCAGTTCTACCAAAGGCAATCTACAGATGCTATGCACTGCCCATCAAAATCCCAACAAAAATATTTCTTTGACCTTGAAAGAACAATACTCAATTTCATTTGGAATAACAGGAAACCCAGGATTGCCAAAACAATTTTGCTCAACAAAAGAACCTCAGGAGGCATCACCATCCCTGACTTTAACTTATACTATAGAGCTACAGTAATAAAAACAGCCTGATACTGGCATAAAAACAGACTTGTGGATCAATGGAATAGAATTGAGGATCCAGACATTAACCCAAAAACCTATGAACACCTGATCTTTGACAAAGAGGCCCAAAATATTCAATGGAAAAAAGGTAGTATATTTAACAAATGGTGTTGGCATAGCTGGATGGAAGTGTGTAGAAAAATGCAAATAGATCCGAGCCTGTCACCCTGCACAAAACTCAAATCCAAGTAGATCAAAGACCTCAAAATAAACCCAGCCACTTTAAACTAGATAGAAAAGAAAGTGGAAAATACACTTTGGCGAATTGCCACAGGCGACCACTTTCTAAATATAATACCAGTGGCACAGACACTAAGACCAACAATCAATAAGTGAGAACTCCTGAATCTAAGAAGCTTCTGTAAAGCCAAGGACGCTGTCAACAGGACAAAACAACAGCCTACAGAATGGGAAAAGATTTTCACCAATCCTACAAGTGATGGAGGACTGATCTCTAAAGTATATAAAGAGCTCAAGAATTTAGAGCCCAAAACCTTGAATAACCCTATCAAAAAATGGGGTTCAGATCTAAAAAGGCAATTCTCAGCAGAAGAATTACGAATGGCAGAAAGGCACCTGAAAAAGTGCTCATCATCTTTAGCCATCAGAGAAATGCAAATCAAAACAACTTTGAGATACCTCCTGACGCCTGTTAGATTGGCTAAGATAAAAGACATAGAGAACAGCCTATGCTGGAGAGGATGCAGAGCAAGGGGAATATTCCTCCATTGTTTGTGGGAGTGTAAGCTTGTTCAGCCACTTTGGAATGCAGTATGGCAGTTTCTCAGAAAATTGAGAATCAATCTCCCCAAGGACCCAGCAATACCACTTCTGGGTGTATACCCTAAAGATGCACAGTCACACTCCAAAGGCATTAGCTCAACTATATTCATAGCAGCATTATTTGTAATAGCAAGAACCTGGAAACAACCTAGATGCCCCTTTACTGAAGAATGGATTAACAAACTGTGGTACATCTACACAATGGAATACTACTCACCAGTAAGAAAAAATGATATTCTAAAATTTGCAGGCAAATGGATGGATTTGGAGAATATCCTCCTGAGCGAGTTATCCCAAACCCAGAAAGATAAGCAGGGGATGTACTCACTCATTAGTGGACTCTAAACAAACAAACAAACAAACAAGAAAAAAGCAAAGCATGCCCAAGCTGCAAACCACAATCACTGAACACCTTGCAATCAAAAACGTGCTGGACTGACTCCTTGGATCCTACTCCCCCCTAGAGGAACACCTGACTCACTCTTGAGGGAGGGGAGATAAAACTGGATCTATCAGGCGTGGAGACTGAACTAAGCAATATTGGGTCAGTGGGACCATGGGACTGCCTGCTGCCTGCCCAGTGAGGGGATGGGGAGTTGTGGAGAACAAAGAATGACCTGATGTGGTGGGAGGGTAAAGGGACCTTGAATAAGGATATACAAGGATAGAAAGTGTGACTTCTTTGTTCATAATAATAATAATAATAATAATAATAAAGAAAAAAGAAAACACATTAAGAAAACCACAAAAAATGTGGACATTTATACAATAGAGTATTACTCAGCTGTTAAAAATGATGACAGTGAAATTTGAAGGCAAATAAATGGAACTAGACAAAAGAAACCTTCCTAAGTGAGACAACTCAAGTACAGAAACATTAAAATGGTATGTATTTACTCATAAATGGATGTTAGCTATAAAATAATGATAACTACACTATCATCCACATACTCTAGGGAATAGGTAACACAGAGGGTTCAAATAGAGAATATCCAGATCTCCCTGTGAAGGGAAAATAGAAGAGGATTCATGAGTGGATGGTGGGTGGCTGGGAACTATAACGTGAGAAATCAGGTTGGTATGGGGTGCTAGGGTAATGTCCAAGAACTCCAAGGATGTCCCTGGCTAGGTCTCCAACAAATAATGAAGGTGTTGCCTAGACAGGACTTCCCCATAATCAAATAAATATCCACCTCAAGAGCCAACGCAGAACTTACATTCAACAATGAACAGAGGTAGGGGCAGAGATCCATGGATGAGCACTGGGCTGAGCTCCTGTTCCAGTTGAGAGCAAGGAGGAGAGTCTATATAAGCAAGGAGACAGAGCTTATGAAGAAAATTTTCCCAGTGATTTATGCCTGGACAGATGTGATGAAATGACTGGGTGGGGCTCCTTGATTATGGATTGCTATATAAAATCCCACCTTACACAGAGACAATTTCTCTCACTACCTTTATGGAACACCACAGGACAGGGAGATGACCAGCATGACCTCTGATTTGTCCTCAACCAAAGGCCAATCACAGTCTATGTCAGAAGGCCTGAAGGAAATGTATAGAGCAGTGAGTATAAATATGGACAATTATTTTCTGGTTCTCTGCTTCAAGTTGTTATTAGTCAATACCTATTTTCCTACAATTTAAGAGATATGTTCATTAATTAAAAATTAAAATGTATAAAGAAAAATTTATATATAAATAGCAAATACATTTATTATAGTTTTAATATAAATTTTTATTTACTATTAGTATGTTAATACTTATATCATGTAAGTATTTACATATAAAGACATAAGTATTTTCCTTTGATTATCGGCCTGCCTAATTCTGAAGATGTTCATTTGAGAAACATCCTTGCCTCAATCTTGAGACATCCACCTAAACCAACAATAAACCCATGAATGAAAATTGCTAGAAAATCCAGACTGCTGTATCAACTTCTGAATTTGTGGTTATTTGATATGCTACATAAAGGAATGCCAGGTTATTAATTACACATGGTATGGTAAGAGTTTTTGAATGACCCCTGATGAATTTAGATCCAAGGCTAGAAATGTTGTTAGACACAGACTTCAGTGGTGGACTTTCAGCTCAGAAATTTAAAAACACCCTACCGAGAAATAATTTTTGTATTTTTGGAGTAAAAATCAGAATGTTTAATATATAGAGAAATGGCAGAAGAGAATATAAAAGGCAGAAAAACAAAAGATAGAAAAACATTTTTTTCCTAGTTTTTATTAAGGTTCCATACCCTTTTCATCTACTTTACAAAGACTAGATGCATTTAAACCCTTGCCTTGTATATAAAGATTTAGCAAGTTCTTTACTTAAACTATTTTCCTGACTCAAGTTGACCACTCTTGTATGCAATCAAAGCTTCCACATCATTGATGCAACACATCAAGAAAGGAGAATAAAACATACTTATCAACAGCAGTACTACTTGGAAATTCCATATCTTGAAATATTATCTTTCAGCTCTAAGAGTTACTTTTATGTCTACTTTTGCTACTCTTCAGGGTGGATAACTCTAATCTTCAGTTATAGTTAATGAGCCAAAATCTTTAAGAATCCAAAGAAGGAAACATGTTTTATGGATTTAAAAGCTATTTACTCCAGTAAAATTTCCACTTACACTCAAGTTAAAATAATTTTTGGAAGGAAGAGACAAAGTAAACATTACATAGAAATAGTATCTGTTTCCCACAATCTAACTTCAGAATTTGCTGGAAGCAAATAGGTTAACTATACACTGAAGAAAAAGGAAATACAACCTGGACAAAGGTCTGAAACTAGCTAAATTAATTCAGAATAATAAAGGAATACATGAGTTGCACTTAGGTCAACTTTAGGGTAAAAAAAGATATGAATTAAATATATTATTTCAAATTACAAATAATAAACATATGCCAAGGGTCAGAAGAAAACACTGAACTAGTTCTGAAGAGCTAAAGTATAGATTTCTTTCACCTCTATCTATTTTGAGCCCTGTGACCTGTGTCATTGAGCTTTTACTCTCAAGGTGGAAAAGGCATACCTTATTTAGGCCAATGACAAATGTTTGTGGGTGCATCTGGGCACTGAAAGAACATCACATCGGTTTGCTTCTGCTTAAGGAATTTGTACTCTACTGTAACAATGTGTGTGCATCCTGTCTGTCCAGAGTGGGGACGAAGTCAAGGAACCTGACTTAGCTAAAGTATTATGGTTGTGGATTCACAGGAAAATCAGACTTAGATTACGTATTTTGACACAAGTAAGAGAAGTTTTCTGGGACAACAGGGAATGAAGAAGTTGATGACTTAGATTATACTGTTCAGTGAATTAACAAGTAGTTGTTTTACCTATGTATGGTGTATCTTTGTATATGTGTGCATGTGTGTGTCTGATCGATATAGTTTTAGGAAATTAGAATTTATTCAGTTTCCATCACTTGACAAACCATGATAAAAAAACATTGTATTCAGTTTCCAAATACTTAGAATAGCTGACTGGGATGGCATGCCTGTAATTCTAGTTGAGAAGGCTAAGGCAATACAAGTTGCAGGTCTAGGTCACATGTTAACGCTCTGTCTCAAGTCAATAGATAAACAAGCAATACAAGCAAACAAGAATGAAAATGGAAATATAACCCCAGAGAAATCATGGAAACACTTTAATCATAAGGTGTCCTGATAAAATTTAATCACAGTTCATATTTACCTCAGATAGATTCAAAGAAAATGAACAAATAAAGTCAGCAAGTGTGTTGACATAGCCATGCTGAAGATGTTTCTAAGCTGGTAAAATGTACAGAAACAGTAGAACTGATTCTCACAGGCTTATGACAAGCCATGTTTAAACTTTAAACTAGTTTGCAAACTGATTGTTAAACATTAATTTGTGTGTGTGTGTGTGTGTGTGTGTGTGTGTGTGAGAGAGAGAGAGAGAGAGAGAGAGAGAGAGAGAAGAGAGAGAGAGAGGAGAGACAGACAGACAGACAGACAGACGTACAGAATTGCCTTGAATCAGTGGTACTCTACCTGTTTTATCCTTTCAACTACTAAGATTATAGGTATGAGCTTCCATGTCAGACTTAATCTTTACCATTCATTTTTCTTTGAATAACATAAACTTTCAATATACTAAGTATATGAACACTGAAGTTATATCTATTATTTTATGATGTGCTGATTTCTTTCTGTTTTATAGCTATCATCTATAAACGTTTCATCCTTTAGTTTTGATGCGTCGTGTAGCATGTCTGACTCTGCTATCATATGGCATAATGATAACATTAAAACAGCTACACAGCTATAATATGGTTTTACTTTTTATTTTTCATATTTAAGATAGTGATACAAAAACATCTAGTAATTGCACGTAAATGCCAGTGTATCATCTTCCTGCCAGCACTCAGAGAGTGAATCAAAAGACAGGAACAGACTTCTAGTATTTAAACTAGCTTCTCTTCAAAGTAAAGTCACATTCTACTGAGTACCTCTATGTCACAAACATCTGAGTGGCACTGATTCTGTCTCACTCATAAATATGAAGAACAATATGATCCCAAAAATTTACAGAAACTATGTTTGTTCATTTACTTTTTAAAAATTATAAAATGTTGGACTTGAATATAACACTTTAGCAACAATTAAAGCACCTTTATTAATTGAATTAGTTCATTTTGATAAATTTTGATCTTCTATTATTATAAATTACATGTATCATCACTTAATAGAGTATAATTTTAATAAGCTGCTTATATAGCTTAAACTTTATGTTTATCTTTTTTTCTAGGTATGTATACACATATTCTTGAGATTAGAAAGAGATTGCTAGGCTGACTAGAGAGAATAAAAAAGAAAAGGACCAATTCAGGTGTGCAGTTCTATAGTTGGGATACAAAAGAAAATGATGCCTTTCAGCCATTTGTAATTCTTCTGCTGAGAATTCCTTTTTTAGTTCAATTTTCTAATTGAATTATTTAGGGTTTTGGTCTCTAGTTCCTTGAGTTTTCTATATATTTTAGAGATCAGTCTTCTGTCATTTGTAGGACAGGTGAAAATGGCTGAATGGTACTTGAAAAAATGTTCAATATCTTTAGTCATCACAAAATTGCAAATAAAAACAAATTTGAGATTCCACCTTACACCTGTCAGAATGGCTAAGATCAAAAACACAGATGATAGCCTATGCTGGAGAGGATGCAAAGCAAGGAGAACACTCCTCCATTGTTGGTGGGAATGTAAGCTTGTTTAGCCACTCTGGAATGAAATTTCACAGTTTCTCCAAAAACTAGGAATCAATCTCCCCAAGGATCCAGTAGTACCACTATTGGGAATATACTCTAAAGATACACATTTGCACCACAAAAGCATTAGTTAAACTACATTCATTGCAGCATTATTTGTTATAGCAAAAACCTAAAAACAACCTAGACAGCCCTCAACTGAGGAATGTAACAAAATGTGGTACATCCATGCTCAACACTGGAGACCACCTACGAGAGAGAATGGAGGGAAGGGAGACCCAAAGGAAGGCAGCAGATCAAATGGGATTCTGATCAAGCTGCGATTTATTACGATTCTAAACATGCTTATATAGCAGAATATGGGGAGGAGGCAATCTTCAAACACCTGCAGGAAGCTGGCCAGGGGAACAGGATATTGGCAGGGTAAAAGGGTGACTGGTCTTGCTTCAGGGGAGACTTGCTAGGTAACCTAACCATAGAATATTCTTGCTATTCTATTCTTTAGAGCTACCTTTAAGGGAGGACTGCTAAGTAACCTAGCCACAGAATGTTCCTGTTATTCTATTTTTTAGAGTTACTTCTCTGTTACTGTGAAGCAAACCAGAACATCTCTTTTACTTTGAGAAAAACATCTATTCTACCTGGGAGAACATCTATTTTACTTGGGAGAATGTCTATTCTTCTTGGGAGAACATTGTGCTGGCTCAGTGGTTGGTTTCTCAGTCAGTTCCCATGGGAACCTTTAGCTAGAGGCCTAGAGACTCAAGCTAGGGTCTTGGTCCCTGGCACATCCACACAATGGAGTACTACTCAGCAGTAAGAAAAAAATGATATTCTAAAATTCGCTGGCAAATGGATGGTATTAGAGAATATCCTCCTGAGCAAGGTCTCACAAACTCAGAAGAATAAACAGGGAATGTATTCACTCATTAGTGGACTTTAAGCAAAAACATTCTTATTTCATTGAAAAATGATTGGTGAATAAAGTAATTTAAAATACACACCCATACAAAGAAAATGGTTGTTGTAGAAAGCTTCCTGGGCCCATTTGGGCCTGAGGTTCAGACCTTGCCCGTTTTGACTTTTGTCCCCCAAAGAAATGAGTCAGACACTTATATTAACTTCATACTGTTTGGCCCATGTCTCAAGCACATTACTAGCTAGCACTTTCATCTTAATTCAACACATTTCCATTAATCTGTCTGCCATGTGTCCTGGCACACGGCTCACCTGGATTCCTTACATGTCTGTCTTCTTCAGGGGTCGGATGGTGACTCACTAACTCCACCCACCTTCTACCTGTCTGTCGTCTTATTCTCCACCCACTTTTACAGTGCTCTATATAGGCCAAAAGAGTCCTTTATTTACAGCATACATAGAATATTCCATCACACTTCTTCTTTTCTGTCTAATCAAAAAGGAAGATTTCAATTTCTATATAGAAAAATTACAACAGAACAGCTATCAAGCAAAAATTACAGTCACAATATCTAGTCTATTTTTAATTGACAAAATTAAAGAAAATACTCCATTATCTACCTTACAATTGTGAGTCTAAAGTTTCATATCTAATATACATTTTAAACTAAAAAGAACTATACCTATAATTATTAAACCTTCAAGCACATCAAAGACCACAGAAGGATATAATATTATCCAAATAAACAGGAAGTGCAAGCAACTTCCAAAGTCTAGAAAAAAACAGACGTGACACCTGTCTGCCTGAATAGCCACCCACAGTTACTTTGTAATGTTGGGGCACCATCTTCATCTTTTATGGCCCATAGTCTCTGGCATACCTTTCAGTGATGCAGAAAATCTGGCACAGTCCATCAGTCACTTCTCCTTGTGTCCTGAAAGATGCCTGGAAACTTTTTCTGTAAAGCAGGAACCTGAAGGACCATCTTGGCTTGTTCTGCCAAAGTTCAGAGGTCACTTTCCTATGGAACCTGCATGTCTAGTTTATACAGCATACTATCAAGTAGTCAATACCAGAACAGTTTCTTGTCCAGTGACTAACTGTTGCCACAAAGTAATTTCCACATGAAGTTTCTTCAATGCCCATTGTTTTTCTGTAATTCATTGGTACTGCCAGGAGACCTGTCTCAATGTTCAGAAAAGTTGAAGTTACTAAAATATTTTAAATGCCATATTCTGCATGTCTTTGAAGTGTTTGAAGACTACCTATCTAATTGAAATATATCTTTGTATATCTACAAAAACTTAACATGAATATAAGTTTGGTTATCATAAATGAATATTAAGCTGCATTTCTCAATTAAATATTACAATTTTAAATGAGTTACATCAGCATCATACCTCAATCAAGAGTAGAAAAATATATCCAGCATAACAGAATTGGCTTTAAGTTTATGTCAATAAACCAAAATCCACTTATCTATTCTAATCATTTCTATATCATATCCTCCCCCCTTTTAAAAAAAGATTTATTATGACCATTAACCATTTATAATGAAAACAAACATTAATAAATAATATTTTGGGGAAACTGGATGTAGCTTTCTTTCTTTTACTACTTCCTGTTGATAAAGGACGTTGTTGATCTCATGTGGTCTTGAGGCTGCATTATCTCAAGTGGTATCTTGGAAGCTGAGAATGTTCAAGTGGCCTTGGCAAATGAAACCACATTTGCCTGGAAACAATCCACAGGTTTTGATCTTCTGTGGAAACAAAAACAGAAAATTTTTCCCAAGCAACATATTCTTATAAACAGATTTCAAAGTCAAAATATCTTTAAAATATATATGTTTGTCCAATTTAGCAGCCTTAGCAATCAACCATTTTTCTGCAGTTAGCTCATTAAAAGTTAAAAAATTAAAAGAAAACACAATAACCATAATCCAGACTCTCTGTTTATCTGTCATCTTTACATAGCCTTTATCTTTAACTTTATTCCTACTTCTCCTTTTTTAAGGGCTTTCTGTACCCTTTTTTTCCTCTCTCTCTTTGAAGCCTATGTGTATTTTACATACACTGTAACCCGTTTAGAGATTTTGTGAGACTAAATCTGTTTTATTAAAAATTCTTAATAATTTTCCAACCCAAAGAGCTTTTAAAATGTTGGTATCACTTTAATTGCTGACTCTGCCCCTTTTGGCTGCTTTTCAATATGGCGGAGGAGTCCTCTGCATCTCTCTCACTGCCAGCAAACAGATCAGACTCAGGAAATGCTTCTACCAGAAAAACCATTTTTAAATGTTTCCTTTCTGTTCAATACAAGCAGAAACCTTAAATCAATCACACTTATGCCAAGCCTTCTGTGAAACGTATAGGTTTAAGCTGTGTGCCTCAGATGTGCCACTCTTGGCTCTGTTTCAGTGACCTAAAACACTCTTTCAGCTTTTTAAACTTTCTCAGGCTTTATGCAGGTGTTTGGGCCCATGTTGGGAAGCCATCTGTTGTAGAAAGATCTCCCGGGCCATTTGGGACCGAGGTTTGGAACCTAGCCCACAGTGGCTTTTTCCCCCAAAGAAATTAATCAGACACTTATATTATCTTCATGTTGTTTGGCCCATGTCTCTAGCACATTACTAGCTAGCTATTTCATCTTAAATCAACCCATTTCTTATAATGCTTGCCATGTGGCCTAGCCAATGGCCCACCTGGATTTGTTGCATGTTTATTCTTTGTGGGTCAGACGGAGACTGGCTAACTCCACCCTCCTTCTACCTGTCTGTCCTCTGATTCTTCACCCACTTCTACGATGCTCTACATAGGCCAAAACAGTCCTTTATATATAGCATACAGAGAACATTCCACCACAGATGGTGATATCATTAAATGAAAGCCTGGTATTTTGAACAGATCAGGGATTCTTCAAATAATAAAAAAAGAGAAAACTCTAAGAAGAACCAAGCCCCATTCTTGCTGGAAAACTACATTGGTTTCATAAAGTTCAAGCTAGTTGTATCTGCAGGCAACCTGTTCTCCAATTCAGCATGCCTAAATTCTCCACTTGATTAAAAAGGACCAGAGAAGGGTACACAACATCTGAATGACTTTGAGACTCTGTGTTTGGGTCTTGAAAAAAGTTAGATGTTTTCTTATCAATCTATTCCGGATTCCAATGTTCAGAGCTACAGTATAAGACATGAGTCTTGTAGTAACCATGAATAATCTTTTCAGAAACAACTTTTTATTCTTTAGAGATATTTAAATTTATATCAAGACGACTATGTTGTCAAAATCTTGTTTTATATATATTTTGTTCTGTTTGAAAAGAAAAATGAAAGCATTTCTAGTAAGCTATGTGGGGCTATGTTAACCCAAAGCTAGAATAACACTGAGCTTCAAGAGTGAGGACACTATGAGAATGGAAGCTTGCATTTTTAGGTCCTAATAGTATAGACATGTGTGCTTTCTTACCACTGGCAGTGTTTCAGAAGACAAAATTGTCCCACCATTTGACTATTCTATATATCATTCTATGGATTCATGGTTGTATTTATTTTTTACTTTCTTTTTCTATATATTTTATTGTCTTTAGATGTTATAAAGCCAAGTTAAACTTTCTTGAGCAAGCTATTGTTGGGCAGTGTGAGGCATTTTCTAAATGTTTTTGGCAAGGCTTGCAGCATAAAAGGCTATTGATTATAAAACTCTTAGATTTGATATCTGTAGTTCTGTAAATATTCAGTGTTATTAAGTTCTTTCTCATTAGGTTGTGTGCATGAGTGCTGTTCCTTTGCTGGTAACTGTTTTAATTATGTGAGTAGCATATAAATTGTGTTATTCCTGCAACATGACAGTCATTAAAAGAGAAGGGAAATACCTTCTGATTAAACATTCTTGGAAACATCCTACATGACATGTGAAGCAATACCCTTAGAAGGTAAGATTCCAGCCTGTTTACTAGTACAAATCCAAGATTTATTCTCACAGACCAAACCATTGTCAGCTTTTAGCTCGCTCTAGGGTGCCATCTGTCTATGACTCTTAGTTATAAATGTTGTAGAGGAAGTGATTCCTTGAGTGCAACGTATTTTCTTTCCAGATAACTGATCTCCTAGGTCTGTCTACATGTCATCTGCATTTTACAGTAAATCATTACTACGCATCACTTTAGCCTTTTGGCTAAACTTCACTGGAGTTGGCATAGGGGATCACATTAATTGTCCATTTAATCTTATAACCTGCAGGAAGAAATCCACTTCTGGCTTTCAAAGGCAGACAAAACATAAACCATAAAGCATCCAGCCAACTGAAGATTGCAAGATTAAATTAGCTAAGAATGGAAAAATATATTGAGAACTCTGATCAGCCATTAAAAGGGATTGATTCATTTTACTGGCATTTAGTGTCTACATACACCTTTCTGGGCAATGTTGAATGTCTGCATATAGCTAGGTAGAAACTATTACAGGCATATAATTTGTTTCCAGGAATTAAAAATATGAAATAAATTTGTCGTTTCACTAGCCAGGCAAGTACAGTATCAGTATATATAGGATTGATCTAATGTTATGATTAACCTTCCAAATATCTGATGGTCTTAAACCTGTGATTCAGTGTGTTTTGTGGGTCAGATTTATCAATATTTCCTGAAAATCTATTGTAAATTTGAGCTGCCATTTGTACTTGGGACAAAGAAAATCAGAATTGACATCTCTACCCTTTTTATAACTTTTATGCTCAATGATATTTTTAAGGTGGCATTTCACAGAATACACAAAACCAATGCTCTAAAAATAAGCAGTTAGTGATTCTTTACATTTCATAGCACTGAATTGAAGTATAATTGCAAATGCCTCTTTGAATACAAGACATTTTCATGGACGATGAACATGAATACTGTGATCTTAGTAAAGCTTTCCGTTCTGTATTAAAAATTATTTCAAGTCAGAATTGTATCAAGTGTTTACACACAGTATCCACTTTGAATATCAAGGTCACCAGAAGAGTCAAATAATTTCTTCTGTCTTTTTAGTTTCTACAACCAGGACTATTCCCTGTATGTTTCTTGACACCCAGCAGAGCACTCTTTAAAAGATGGTAATCCTAACATTGCATGAATTTTCCTGAAGTGTACCAGCTTCTTGGGCTCTCATACTTAAGATTCTTTATCTTTAGCAGAGTCATTAAAAATAGATACTGTTGTCAATGCAGTCCATCAAGTAGTTTATGATTTCAACTTCATTATGAGCTATTTTAACTTGAAAAGTTAATTAAAATAGTTCTGCCAGATTTCACTATAAAATTAATCTGTTTCTCTTTGCAATTAATAAATATTGAATGCAAACACTTAGCGCTGTAAAAGTAATCTGTTTTCCATCAACTTGCAATTTATTTATTTATATTAAAAGAATCCCATATACTCAATAAACATTCACCCAAAAGTACCATCTTTATTTAATTAGATTCTGAGCTTTTCTAGGTTTGACCTCTGTAAATGGTGGTCTTTTTTTTTTTTTTTTGCAATTTTATTGTGTTGATTTAGCATGTATTTACACTTCTAAAGAGTGAGTTATTATCTTGTACATACCATGGCAATCCCAAGGTCCTCTATTTTACTAAAATTAACAGGCAAATGGGTGGATTTGGAGAATATCCTGCTGAGTGAGGTATTAGAAACTCAGAAGGATAAGCAAAGTATATACTCCCTCTTTAGTGGACTTTAAACATAAAGCAAAGCACATCCAAGCTGCAAACTACAACCACTGAACATTTTGGGATCTGAAACACCTTGGACAGGAACCTTGAAGTTCATTTCCTCCAGAGAAGCAAATGATTCAGACTTGATACTGGGATGAGAAAAGTGGACTTGGCTGGAGTAGATGCGGAACTAAGCCACCTTGAGACCTTGGAATTTCCTGCCATTGCTGGGAAGGAGATGAGGAGATGTGGAGAAGAGATAGTGACTGGAAGGGGTGGGAGATGGAAAGGACTTTGAACAAGTGGATATATGGATAAAAAAATAAGACTTCATTCAAAAATTAAAAAAAAACTAAAAAGAAAGAAAAAGAATCTGTGTATTGTGAGTAGAGAAAAGTATTGTAATACATGAAATGCCCTTTCAATATATTCATTACTACTGAGATACAGTTGTGTATACACTAGCTGATCAGGGTGGACCTAAGAAGTATTTACCTTAAATAATCAAGTCCCCTTTGTGGCCTGCATTGCTCATGGACACACTCTTCTGTTCTCTGAGGCTTTTGAGATACATCAACAGGTACAAAAAAATGAGTGTAACTCCTTGCACCATATCAGATCACCATGATCTAAAATTACAGTTCTTTTTTTTAACTTCTTTGCTTGCCTGCTAGTTTATTACTTGATTGAGGCATGGCTTTATGTAGTCCAGGCTGGCCTTAAACCCACAGGGCTATCTTTGAACCTCTACCCACTAAAACTTAAATTACATGTGTATAACATTATGACATAGCTCTTCTGATGGAATTTAAAATAGGATTTTTTCTTTTTTTTTCTTATGAATAAAGTCACATTTTCTATCCATGAATATCCTTGTTGATGCTTCCTTCCCTCTTCCACGCCCTCCAGTCACTCTCTCTTCTCCACATCTTCCCATCTTCTTTCCAGCAAGAGCAGGAGGTCCCTAGATCCCAATGTGATTTAGTTCAATAGCATCAAAAATCACAGAAAGCCTACCAACTCTTGAAAATTAAACATCACTCAGCTGCACCACCTTTGGGTCAAGGAAGAAATTCAGAATGAAATCAAAGACTTTCTAGAATTTAACGAAAATGAATCCACAACATACCCAAGCTTGTGGGACACAATGAAAGCAGTCTTAAGAGGAAAATTCATAGCACTAGATGCCTACATGAAAAGTCTAGAGAAATGTCACACAAGAGAACTATCAACACAACTGAAAGCCCTAGAACAATTAGAAGCAATCTCACCTAGAAAGAGTAGATGACAGGAAATAATCAAACTTAGAGCTGAAATCAATACAATTGAAACAAAAAGACCAATACAAGAATCAATGAATCAAAAAGTTGGTTCTCTGAGAAAGTCAACAAGATACAAAAACCCTTATTTCAAAATAAACAAAAAGTAGAGAGAATATCCAAATCAACAAAATCAGAAATGAAAAGGGAACATAAAAACAGACACCCAGGAATTGCAGAGAATTATCAGGTCATACTTTGAAAATCTACACCTCACATAAATGGAACACCTAGAAGAAATGGACAGCTTTCTGAAGAGGTACCATTTACCAAAATTAAATCAAGATCAGATTAAAGACCTAAACCAACCTATAACACCAAAGAAAATTAAAGGTGTCATTAAAAGTCTCCCAAATAAAAAAAGCCCAGGCCTAGATGGTTTCAGTGCAGAATTCTAGTAGACATTCAAAGAAGAGCTAATACCAATACTTCTCAAACTGTTCCATACAGTAGAAACCAAAGAAATATTGTCAAACTCATTTTATGAGACACAATCACCCTGATACCCAAGTCACTCAAAGATTCAGCAAGGAAAGAGAATTACAGACCAATTTCCCTCAGGTTCATTGATAAAAAAAATTCTGGCAAACTGAATCCAACAACATATTAAAACAATCATTCACCACGGTAAAGTAGGCTTCACCTCAGAAATGCAGGGATGGTTCAACATACAAAAAAATGTAAATGTCATCCATAATATAAACAATTTGAAAGAAAAAATTCCACATGATCATATCCCGAGATGCATAAAAATCTTTGACAAAACCCAATCTTCTTTTATGATAAAAGTCCTGGAGAGTTCAGGAATATGGGGAAAATACCTAAATATAATAACAGCTATTTACAAAAAGCCTATGGCCAGCATCAAACTAAATGGAGAAAGACTCAAAGCAATTCCACTGCAATCAGGAACTAGACAAGATTGTCTCCTCTATTCTGTTCAACATAGTGTTCAAAGTTTTAGCTAAAGCAATAAGAGAATGAAAGGAGAGTAAGGGGATACAAATTGGAAAAGAAAAAGTGAAACTATCTGTATTTGCAGATGATATGATTGTATACATAAATGAACCACAAAACTCTACCAGGAAACTTCTACAGCTGATAAACATGTAGCAGGATACAAGATTATCTCAAAGAAATCAGTAGTTCTGCTATAAACTAAAGAAAAAAGGACTGAAAAAATTAAGGGAAACATCACCTTTTATACTAGCTTCAAATAGCACTAAATACCTCAGTTTAACTATAACCAAAGAAGTAACAGATCTCTTTGACAAAAACTTTAAATCACTGAAGAAAGAAATTCAAGAAGATATCAGAAAATGGAAAGATTTCCTGTGCTCCTGGATAGGTAGGATCAACATAGTGAAAATTGCAATGTTACCAAAAGCAATCTTCAGATTCAATACAATTCCCATCAAACTACCAACACAATTCTTTACAGACTTTGAAAAGAAAACAATACTCAATTTCATTTGAAATAACAGGAAAGCCAGGATTGCAAATACAATTTTGCTCAACAAAAGGACCTCAGGAGGCATAACCTTCCTCGACTCCAAATTATACTATAGAGCTAAAGTAATAAAAACAGCTTGGTACTGGCATAAAAACAGGCCTGTCTATCAATGGAATTGAATTGAAGATCCTGACATTAACCCTCAGACCTATGAACACTTGATGTTTGACAAAGAGACCAAAAATATTCAATGGAAAAAATACAGTATTTCAACAAATGGTGTTGTCATTACTGGATGATAGTGTGTAGAAAAAATGCAAATAGATCCAAACCTATTACCCTGCACCAAACTCAAATCCAAATGGATAAAATGCCTCATCATAAACCAAGGTAAACAAAGCTTGATAGAAAAGAAAGTGAGAAATGCCCTCCATACATTGGCATAAGTGACCACTTCCTAAGTATAACACCAGTAGCATAGACACTAAGAACACAATCAATAAGTGGGACCTCCTGAAACTGAGAAGCTTGTGTAAGGCCAAGTACACAGTCAATAAGACAAAATGACAGCCTACAGGATATGAAAAGATTTTTATCAACCCTACAAGTGACAGAGGATTCATCTCTAAGATATATAAAAGAACTCAAGAAACTAAAGCCCAAAACCCTAAGGAACCCAATTAAAAAAGGTTTCAGAACTAAAAAAGGAATTCTCAGCAGAATTACAAATGGCTGAATGGCACATGAAAAAGTACTCAACATCTTTAGCCATCAGAGAAATGTAAATCAAAACAACTTTGAGATACCACCTTACACTTGTCATAATGGCTAAAATTAAAGACACAAATGACAGCCTATGCTAGAGAGGTTGCGGAGCAAGGGGAACACTCATTCATTGTTTGTGGGTTTGTCAGCTTGTTCAGCACTCTGCTATGCAGTATTGCAGTTTCTCAGAAAACTGAGAATCAATTTCCCTAGTAATTCAGTAATACCACTCTTAGGCATATACCCTGAAGATACACATTTGCAGCCCAAAAAACATTAGATCAACTATGTTCATAGGAACATTATTCATAATAGCAAGAACCTGGGAACAACCTAGATGCCCCTCAACTGAAGAATGGATTAACGAACCATGGTATACCTATACAATGGAGTACTACTCAGAAGTAAGAAAAAATGATATCCTAAAATTCACAGGCAAATGGATGGATATGGGGGGTGTCCTCGTGAGTGAGGTATTAAAACCCAGAACAAGAAGCAGGAGATATACTTCCTCATTAGTGGACTTTAAAAGAAGAAATGAAGATGTCATTGTTTACAAGAGCTCAAGGATAGATTATAGTTAAATGACACAGTGCTTTATTTCTGCATTGATGGCCTCTGACAGGGGTGTGGATGAGGAAAGACTCATTTTCTTTGAGGGGCTGGCCACAGAGCATTTGCTTATGCTCCAGTAAGTAAATGAACACCATGAATGGGTATAAGAATTAGTATGAAACTGAGAGGACTGATAACTGAGTTGAATGGATTGCATGATGTAAAATTACCAAATCGTAAATAAAAGTAAAATAAATAAAATAATAAAAAAAGAAAAATATGAAACTGTATAGTAGATAATCTCTGTCCTTTCCCTCCATGTTTTTCCTTCCCATTTGAGTACTGTCACCTTATCTAAATGACTATAGCTTATTCCTACATCACTTTTTAAACTACTTACTTACATCCAAGCAATGTGTCATATTGACAAGGGAATATGAGAAATCAAGGGAAAAGAGCATTTATGTGTCAATGTAGTAAGGCTCTGCTTTCCAATTCATTCAATCAATTAACAATCAAGTTATGTTGAATATATTTTATGATAAAATTAAACTTGATAATTATTTTTACTACCAGATACTATACTTGATGATTTGAGTAGGGAAGATTTAGTCTAATGGAACATTGTTATTCAGGATGTATTTTGCTTAGAGTATATACCTAAATTAATCTGCCTCTCAGTGATTTTCTTTTGTAGAGGAATATATCTGAGACTTTTCCAGTTAAACTAGCTCATTCTTACTAGTAATTCTAAATATAGGTGTTCATAAGTATCTATAAGAGATTGTCTCGAAGACCTCAGTAGATACCAACATCCATGGATACTCATATTAAAATTATGTTGCATGTGCTTTGAATTGCACCTATTCTCCTACATGCAAAGAATTATCTTTAGATAATCTATGATGCATAATATAAGATAGAGAGTAATACATAATTTTCTGAAATATTTCTCTATTTTGTTTTGATGATGAATATAAAAGATATACATATATACTTGTGTGACAAAATTTGTGTTATAAATACATGGTAATGATAAACCATAGGAACATTTTGATCAGGGAATTTGTGGTGCATTTACATCCTTTTAAGCAAGACATAGAAGGTGTGGCTTTGATATCTTAAATACCCCTGTATATGATTTTTAAAAATGGGGCTGTTTGGTATAGAGGGAACTTTTCAAAGGTATTCAGGGAAGACATAAAATATCTCTACAGAGTAGTGTTCACTGTTTTAAGTTTGGTTGACCCATGAATTAATGATGTACCCTCCATAGCAAGTAAATCATATACTTTTAAGTCCACTCAAAATTTACTAAGGCATGCACCATTTTATCTAGCCTATCTTCCTGTCTTGCTGATCAAAATAGCAAAGATTATGTTTCACACTGTACTTGGTGACTTCTTCAATCAGAACAGGGCACAGGGAGCACAGACCCGTTGCCAGGCACAAATCTTTTCTCTTTAATTGTCACAGAACCATTAGCTCTTTGCATGGGCTCACTAAAGTAGCATTTCCCTACTCTCTAGTGAAGTGAGGTTGCCTCCCATAAAGGTTTTTATAGTTCAGCATTTTAATTTGACTTTAGGTGGACTGTGTTCTTGAGGACAAAGAATGCTTGAGTATACATTCATGTTGTAGTGAGATTTAAGGATCATAATAATATCTGATAAAAGCATGGCTTATTAGAAACTATCAGTGATTGACATCTTTTTCAGTGCTAAGTTAGCAGGCTCCATCTCAATGCAGAAGATTACCTGCCTGAAATATAGATATCAATGATGAAAAATCTAATTCATGTACCCTCAAGGTACTGTGCATGGACAGTGTGTCTTAAAGATACATTTTACATTTTTGATGGAATATTCTTGTAAAAGAATCTTTCTTCCTCATCTCCCCTCTCATGACCAAAACAAGTTGGGTACCGAGATGCAAAGAATGGGCCATTTAAGTTCCTGATAGTTTCAGGGAAAAAGAATCACCTACCTTGATCCTGGGCCATAGCTTCCCCTTCACTACTAACTGCTTTTTGATCTAATTTTCTTTATTTCTAACAGACACTGGTCAGTGCAGGGGGCTCTATCTGCTATGGGTTTACCCACTGTCTTTCCTTTACTTGTGCATAATAATGGACTGGGATAGTTCAAAGACAGATGAACATTTTTTTTTTTGACATAGGTGAAAAGCCTCTTCAACAAGTGGGTCTCCTTTGTGACAACAATAATAGAAGAGGCATATTTTTAGTTCTAAGGGCTATAATCTGTACAGTGCCAATTTACCATGACCCTTATAGTGCTTGAAGTTTGAAGACATTTTTAGAGACATTTGGGTTTTTGTTTTGTTTGTTTTTAAATGTTAACTGTATGTTTCTCTTAATGAGGGATTTATTGAAAATAGCCTCCTCTATAAAATACATCCCAACCATGGCTTACCCTCCCATACCCCCTCTCCCACCTCCATCCTCCTCCACATCCAACTGTTAGAATTTTATACATATTTTTGTATGGTTTGCATATACCCAGTTACCTAGCAGAAGATTCATGTAGAAAAAAAGCTTTATTGTCAGATGAATATGGTTATGATTAAGAGAAAGGCTATGATTATAAGAGCAAAGAAGGCAAAAAAGAGAAAAGAAGAAAAAACAAAGAAAAATGGGGGAGCTCCTAAGAGAAGACAAGGGAAGAGAAAGCAAGATGCATGTGGGAACCTTGCTTTAAATGGGGCTTGAAATCAGAGCTCAGAGGAGGGTGAAACTTGACACCAGAGCTCAGAGGGCATGGCTCAGTTGGCAACTCCAAGCTCTAACAGCAACCTTCACTATGTTTCCTCTTCAGAAAAGAGAAGGTCTCTAAGAGAAAATAGCTAGAGAAGACAAAATAAAATACAGTAAAATAAGGCAAAAGCCTTCATACCAGGGCCAGACAGGGCAACCAAACAGGAAGAAAGGAATCTCAAAAGCAGGCAAAAGAGTCAGACATGTACCCATACCCATTCTTAGGAGTATCACAGGTACAACAAGAAAACTGCCATATCAGATATGTAGAAGACCTGGTGCAGACCCATGTAGGCCCTGTGCTTGCTTGCCCAGTCTCTATCAGCTCATGTTAACTCTGCTTTGTAGATTCAGTGGGCCACATTCTCCTGGTGTCTTCCATCCCAATTTTATTTTTTCTGTCTTCTCTCTCCTTTTTCCCCAGGGTTCTCTGATATCTGGGAAAAGGAAACTATGTTTTGGGATTTGTTGATATTTGTCCCTACTACTAGTTTAATAAACCACTAATTGGCCAGAAGGCAGACAGGAAGTATAGGTGGAACTACCAGACTAAGAAAACTCTGGGAAAAGAAAGAAAAGAACAGACACAGAGGAAAATGATGAAATACCTTCTCATTTTTAAAAAAAAGCTAGAATGTAGGGGTAAAAACTCCAAGTACATACCATCTTGACTTCTGTATGTTCATTGAGAAGAGTAAAAATTGTTCTCAGCAATGGGCCCCACTTTCATTTTTCAGTGGTTGACCTCCTGTCCTAGCATCAACCTGGGTTGCTTAGAGATCTACCATGGGATCTTTGGCCAAATCTTAACCAGGTGTATCCCAGTCCC
The DNA here is from genome assembly GCA_004025045.1 of Sigmodon hispidus. Taxonomy (NCBI): domain Eukaryota; kingdom Metazoa; phylum Chordata; class Mammalia; order Rodentia; family Cricetidae; genus Sigmodon; species Sigmodon hispidus. Next base: position 29,395 of record PVIH01004529.1, read on the forward strand.
ACCACTGGAACCTTGAGGGGCTGCAAAAGGATTTCCAGTTCAGATTCCATATCCTCTATTATATTAAGTCCACATTAAAGTCACCTTCATATATTTTGACAATCCATAGAGGCCTATTATTAATTTTATTAAGGGGGTACAATGGAGATACAGACATAAGGGCACAGGAAAGGCAGATGCCACCACAGTTGTAGTTGCTGAGTCCTGCCATTTTTGCCTAGGGGAGATGAGAACTAACCACAGGCTGTTCCATGTCACCTACCTGGTCTTCACTACCCAAAACAGCAATAATTCTCACTTTTAACTAGTTATGTACCCAGAGAACACCATGTCCATGAGCAAAACACCAAAAGTATTATTGGCTGAATGAGATAAATTCCATTAACATCTCCCCCTTTTGTTGCCTAAATAAAAGAGTTTTAATTCTAACAAATAGCTATTTGTAATAAGAACAATTATCAAGTATTGTCTAGAGAAAAGAAAAAGTAATACCAAACAAAAATGAAACCACAATCAACAAGAACAACATCTAGCAAGATAAACAAACTAAATGAATGGACCAAAGGTAATTAGCAAGATACAGAGATGACTCCAATAGATGTCCTATGAAGAATCTAAATTGTGTGTTTAATATGCCCTTAGATACGATATAAGAGTATTATAAGTGTAACTATCTAATTGTCAACCCTATCAAAGACCTGAGAAAGAGAATAATATTACATGGAGTAAACAGGAACTTCTGAAAGTGCAAGAAATAACAGAAAAAGTTAGCTACATGAATAGCCACCCAATGTTTCTCTGCATTACTGAAAAGTTGAACTTTGGCTATAGACCTAGAATTTCTGTCAGACCATATTCAAAAATATGAAAATTTGAAGAACTGTGCTACCCTGTCGTGAAAAGGTTCAGCAGTCACTTTTCCTAGTGTGTTGCTTGTCCAAATTGGAGTGTTTTGGTTTACATTGTTTTCTTTTTTATTCTTTTGTGTGTATGTGTGTGTGTGTGTGTGTGTGTGTGTATGTGTGTGCTTTAAATCATTTTATTCACCCATCATTTTTCAATGAAATAAGAATATTTTTGCTTAAATTCCACTAATGAGTGAGTATATCCCCTGCTTATTCTTCTGGGTTTGTGAGAACTCTGGAGAATATTCTCAAAATCCATGTATTTGCCTATGAATTTTAGGATATCATTTTTTTCTTATTACTGAGTAGTACTTCATTCTGTAGATACACCACAGTTTGCTAATCCATTCCTCATTTGAGGGGCATCTAGGTTCTTGCTATTATGAATGATGCTGCTATGAATATAGTTGAGCTAATGCTTTTGGGGCCTGAATGTCTGTCTTTAGAGTATATGCATTGGCACAGGTGACCACTTCCTAAATAAAATACCAGTAGCCCAGACACTAAGAACAACAATCAATAAGTGGGACCTCCTGAAACTGAGAAGTTTCGGTTAGGCAAAGAATACAGTCAAAAAGACAAAATGACAGGCTACAGAATAGGAAAAGATTTTCACCAAACCTACAAGTGCCAGAGGACTGATCACTAAAATATATAGAAATTAAAATAAAATATAGAGAACTCAAGAAACTAGAGCCTCAAACCCTAAATAACCCAATAAAAAGAATTAATTCTAAAAAGGAATTCTCAGCAGAAGAATTACAAATGGGTAAAAGGTGCTTGAAAAAATACTCAACATCTTTAGCCATCAGAGAAATTCAAATCAAAACAACTTTGAGATACTACCTTACATCTTTCAGAATGGTTAAAATTAAAAACACAGCTGAAAGCCTATGCTAGAGTGAACGTGGATTAAGGGGAACACTTCTCCTTTGTTAGTGGGAGTGTAAACTTGTTCAGCCACTCTGAAATGTTTTTCATTCTTTTAAAACAGGGTTTCTCTATATATTATTGACTATTCTACAACTTGGTTTGTAGATAAGACTGGCATAAAACACAGAGATCTGCCTGTCTTTGGCTACCAAGTAAAGGGATAAAAGCATGTCACTTATATTAGTAACATTTATTTTTGAACCATCTAGATTATTGTAAGTCCAGCATGCAGCATGTCAGTGTTTCAAGTTAGTTGTTGCCTTAGACTCTTTTTAAGGAAGGTTTTTAAGAACAGAAAAATGACCAGGCATGGTGGAACACACCTTCAATTTTAGCAATCAGGAGGCAGAGACAGAGAGGCAGGTGGATCTCTGTGAGTTTGAGGCCAGCCCGATTCACAAAGCAAGTTCTAAAGCAGCCAGGATTGTTACTCAGAAAAACTCTGTCTTGAAAAACAAAACTCAATCAATCAATAAATCAAACAAACAAAGCAAAAAGAAAAATGAAATAAAGATGTAATGTTGGGGTTCGATAAGAGTTGACTAAAGAAAAAGTAAAGTAAACACATTCAAATCAAATATCAAAATGATTTGCAGCTCCTTTCTGGATTGTGCAATCTACAGAACTACACGCTATTTTTAAAAATATAGTTTTAATATATGCAGTTTTAGCACAAAAGGAAATAATCTTGGTTTAAAATATTAAGTGAGTAAGAATGCTTATGTTTCTTGCATACTGTGATTACAATAACTTAAGAGAGTTAAATTGTCTGGCATAGCAAAGAGCAAATTACAGAGTATAAGTATTATATTAGTTTCAGTGCAGAGAGACAAAACGGGCAGTAAGTATTAGTAATGCATTTGAAAAATGAGTTTACATTATAAATTTACAATACTTCCCCTATAATCAAGTGAATAGCCACCCTGAGTGCCATTACTGAACTAACATCCAACAATGAACAGAAGTAGAGGCAGAGATCCAAGGCTGAGCACTGGGCTGAGCTCCTGGTTCAGCTGAGAGGAGGGGAGGAGGGTCTATATGAGCAATGAGACAAGAGCTTATGAAGAAAATTCTCATAGTGATAACTGGCTGGAGCTCTGGTGAGCTCACTGAATTAAGAACAGCCACTAGGGAACTTTCAAGAAAAGAAAGTAGGTCCTCCAAGGATAGGCAACTGTCCACTGATATGGGCAGTATGTGGAGCCTCCAGGGAAGGTATCAGACTGAGCTTTTATGCATGGACTGACACTTCAGAGCCCATTCCCTCCAGAGGAACACCTAACCCAGTCTTGATATTAGGATGCGGAAATTGGGCCTGCCTGGAGTGAATGCTGAGCTGATTCACCTTGGGACTGCTTGCCCTTTTGAGGGAGGGGATGAAGGAATCGGGTGGAGAGAGGCTGAAGGCTGACCGGGAGAGATTGGGAGGGGTGGCAAGAAAGGAAATACATGGGAAAAAAGAGGACTTTATTTTATAAATAAAAAATTAAAAATTACAATATTTCTAACAGAGAAATGGAGAGTGGAGGAGATTTAGGGAGTTTTTTTTGTGTTTTAACATGTCCTTATACTCTTGATCCAGTTTCTATGGAATCTCCTGTACTTCCCACTAGAGGAGCCTGTGAAGATTTATGCTGCAATCTCAGTCTCCTATGAAAAAAAAATAGTGTGGATTTGCCAGGACTGGATGCTGAACTAAGCCACATTGGGACCTTGGGAATTCTTGCCCTTGCTGGGGAGGAGATAAAGTGATGTGGAGAAGAAAGAGTGACTGGAAGGGGCAGGAGGGGGAAGGGAGCTTGAACAAGGATATACACAAATAAAAAATATGAATTTATTCATAACAATAAATAAATAAATTTAACAAAAGAAAATAGTGATTTTCACACTTGTTAGTCATTTAGTAAAAATATCTACTTTCTTTAGTAGAGTTTGTCAATTTCCTTCATAAATTATTTTTGAAATTCAGAAATTTGTTTCTTACACTGATCATAGGATACTATGATTATTTTTCCACTTCCTATACAGTAGCTTAAGATTTTAATCTAATTTTAATATACTCTGATTTAACCTAGATACAAATAAGGAGGTTATTTCAAAGCAGCTTAATGGGTGTAATAAATAACTCAAAATTTTTCATTTATAGCCTTGGACACTGAATCTGTAAAATACCAACTAAGTGATCTTTAAATACGTGTGTGTGTGTGTGTGTGTGTGTGTGTGTGTGTGTGTGTGTGTATGAATAGTTGAAAATAAAACTCAGATATGACTTGTTCTTAGATCAACATTTGTACTCCAATAATAATTTTCATTGAAAATGGATTTATGTTTAAGTATCCTGCCAGTCATATATCTCTATCCTACACATAAATTTGTACCTGACATGGTTTTACAAATAAAATAAATTGAAGAGGATCTTACAGTGTATTGAAATCCAGATAATCTGAATCTTATTCCTCTTCTTTCATGAAAAAAAAATACATTTTGTCTGACTTCATGTCTCAGAGATGTGTCTCACCCCAAGATACTTGGCAGTATTCCAGACAGATTTGTTAAAACCTAGTGTGACTTAAGAGCTCAAATACTTTCTTTGTCTGGTGGAAATTCTCATGGTCAAAAACAAATAGTTCTCAATTCTCTATGGGATGACAGACTTCTGCCCCAGTGTGCTTCAGTTTGTACTTCCACTCTCTCCTACAGACACATGTATCCACACCTCCTGGAAAGCATCCCTCCAATAGTGAATATATAACAGACTTAGATTGCCTTGCTCATTGATGAATAAATAGACCAGGCTGCAAGGTAACATGACATATTGAAAAAACCATTCAAGAGTGATTTCTTTTGCATCAATTGAAATTTTCTAGTTTCCAATAGCTGAACTTTCAATAGTAAAATTTTCATTACATACGTGGAAAGCACTATGTGGTTGTATAAATTTTATACTTCCATATACAGAAAACATTTGCACCAGTAACATGGTAATCACCTTGAATCTTGTCAAGTCAGAACTAAAGAGCATTAGAAGTCATCTGATATTGTTGTTAATACAGTCAGGGAACAGCAGTCTTCATGGTTTACTTAGTCATATGCTAGGAACTACTAAATTTTTCTAGCATGGTTGAAGGAAAGTCCTGGAAGATGCCTCCACCTCAGGCCTCTACCTTTCCTCTGTATCTGTCATCTCTTATCATTTCTTTTGTCCATTCTCACCATGTCTCTTTTACTTATACCTTGAGAGAAAGTAAAGTTTTTCAACAGCTTGTGTTTTGAGAACTAATTTGTCATAGTATAATTGAGGTAAACATATAATTTGTGTATGTTGAAGTCTGCTAGGATAGTACAGCATCAGCTATCACTAACAAATTTGCAAAGCTAGAGGAGAATATGAAGCTGCATGTAGTTGATATGTAAGTTCACGTTCCTATGGGGTCAGCTCATGGGGCACATAGATTTGGTCATGCGGATAGTTCATAATGTCAGCTACAAGCCTACATCATAAGGTCAACTCACAACGTCAGCAAACAGGGCCAATTACAAGGTCACACTTAGGCTGAGCAGTATAAGCTGGATCAAGTAAGACCATTCTATGATAGATACACAATGGCCCTATGTCCTTGATAAAGAGACAAGGTAATTCATAGAAAACAACAATGGATTATGATGTAGGTGAACTATTATCACATATTCATTCTCCATTCATGCAGAAGTTGATACAAGTGATGGTATCAAATTATTCTACTTCGAACCTTAGCAATATTTTGTTTTCAGTTATTCATGATTAACTGGAATTTACATGATCTGGATTCATAGATCCTATCCATCCTCAGCAAACAAAAATAAATGCTTAAATAATTCTAACTTTTGAATGTACTGCATTTTGGGGTAAAGCATCTGAAAGAATACTAAAGGTAGAAATAAAGGATTTTAAATAAGTATATTTGCATGAGATGTGCTCACTAATGCCGTCTTGGCAAGTCTATTAAGGATGTTACTGTGGAAAAATCGGGTGTACTATAAATAAGTATTGCTCTCGTTGTTAAGAAAAATCTTATTGGCTGATGCTAAGCAGGATACATGGAGCAGAGAGAATGCAAGGAAGAAAGGAAGAGTCTGAGGAGTCATGAGCAAGATACAAAGGAAGTAGGATATGTAGAAAATGAGGTAATAAGCCTTGAGCCATGTGGTAGAACTTAGCTAAGAAATATGGTTAATTTTAATTGTAAGAGCTACAAACCTAACCTATTTAACAAGCATTTATAATTAATAATAAGTCTCTGTGTCAGTTATTTGGGAACTGGCAGGCAGAACAAAAAATTGTGCCTAAAGGATGTAACTGATTTTCAGTTGTAGATAAAACCTACTGCACAGGAATAAACTTACATGTGGTTCTGTAAAACAGGGCTAAAGTCTATGGAAGCACATTGACCCCGAGGATAAATAATTGCTATTGTTTTGTTCAATATGTGTGATAGATCTATCAAATTTCCTTGTAGACATTTGGTTTTATGCCTAGAGATTACAAAGTGTCTCATTCTCAAAAGGTTATTGTTTTGCATTAGTAGTATTCTCCAGATAACCATAGCTTGTCAAGCTACTAAGAGTGACTTTTCCTGGAGCAATAACTAATGTTTAACAATATATGGGGAAAAAATCCAATCATTTATATCAGCATTTCTGCGGCCCAGGAAACATGTGGTAGAGAGAGCCTAATGAAGATGAGAGCCAGAAATAACTTAAGGCTTCTTTTAAATAATGCCTGATTCAAGCTTCATTAAAGTAGTTTCCTTTTCACCTGTGATTTGAGTCTGTGGTTATGGTCACTTATCATTTCTAAATTTTGTTTTAAATTAATTCTACTCTCTTTGAAGTAGAATGTTTCTCTGGCTTCCAAAAACCCTAAGCACAGTTCAGGCTGCAATCTTGTTGATTTGGGTTCTTAGTTTTGCTTTCATATTTGTTAATTTATTTTTTATCTTTTGAGAATACATCCATGATAGTCTAGAACTTCCTGTATTACCATCCATGAAGTCTAGAACTTCCCATATTATCAGCTGACTTATCCTGTGTCTCATGTCAGTTCGAATATGAGTTTATATGAGCCTTCTCTCATTGTTTCTGTAGATTTGCAATTAAATATTAAATACACTTGAATGAAAGACCTTCAGTGGTGATGGTTTATTTTAAATAGTGTATTCTTTAGCAGTATTTTTAGAGGGTCTTAGTGGGGAACAACCCACTCCATTATCATTTGACTCGTGCTCATCCCTGCTTGTTAAGTATACCTTGTTCACTTCTGACTCTCCTTGACATCATTTTAAGAACATAGAAAATCTTTATAGTATCATCACCACATAAGCACTGCTAGTGGCTTTGGAAAGTATTTTTAGAATCTTATTGTAAGAGGCACAAAATATAATAGGAGGTTCCTTGTGTAGTAGAAAATTACTTGTATTATGTGCAAGGGAAGCTATTGGCATGAGCTACTCCTCAGCTATTTGTGAACAAGAGATGCTGCTACTACGTGTTTTATGGTTTGTCTCCCAATCAAGCTCATGTCTAATTACACAGTAGAGATCAACTAAGCAGTAAATTCACAAGCAGCACAACCTCACTGTGACTCCCATCAGCATCACATTATTGTTTTTCTGATATTTAGAGAACTTCACAACTAAACATTTTACACCATTGAGGAATTTGTTTTATAATAAAATACAATAGTCCTGGTTAATGTTAAAATATGTGTAGCTACATGGGATTAAATATATGCAACACTAATTACATAGATATGTAATGGCACCAATCATTACATTATGAATGTGGAGAGTGAAAGTATAACGCACATCACTTGCATATAAAAGAAACACCTAACTCTACTGGCAGCAATGTCTGATCATTCAGGTAGTACAATGCCTTTGGTATTGTATCACCTACTTAATAAAAACTATAAGAATAAATGAAGAAAATCATGGAATACCTTATGCAAATAGTGTGTATTTACTAATGGTGTATTTTGAAATGTTTTTTAACTGATTTATTTCTATTTGCTTGATGTGCCATAAGGAAGTATACAAATGAACACCAGATAGCGGTGAGTTGAATATCACATTCTCTCATTTTTCAATGAATGTTGGAAATATTTTGGAGATGGCATGCATTCAATAAACAATGTTGTTTAAACTTTATTTTGGAGATAAGAGCACACTTGTTAGAGTCAAACTCCAGAGGATCACCAGCATACTACCCTGGCTTTTCAGGTAATTATATTTTAAATTCATAAGAGACAGAGAAACACATAATGATTGTCAAAATTAGAATCTTTAAAATATATATATATATATATATATATATTGTTTGGTGATTTTTACATCATGCACCACATCAACCTCAGTAATCAGTCCTCTGAGATTCATACCCACTCTTATGACCTCCCCATTTACCAAAGTGCCCATTCATTCTGCTCATTTACTTAATAAATCATAATTAAACTCCCTGTGTCCAGACCTTTAAAGAAAACAAGTCTTTCCTCATGCACACCTCTGCCAGAGGCCATCAATGCAGAAGTGGGGCACTATGTGCTGTCTTTTAGCTATGTTATATCCTTGAGCTATGGTAGACAATGACAATGAGTGAGTAAATCCCCTGTTTATCTTTCTGGGTTTGTGATACCTTGCTCAGGAGGGATAGTCTCCAAATTGCCTGCAAATTTTAGGATATCATTTTTTCTTACTTCTGAATAGTACTCCATTGTGTAGATATACTACAGTTTGTTAATCCATTGTTCAATTGAGGGGCATCAAGTTTGTTTTCAGAGGATTGCTATTACGAATAATACTGCAATAAACATAGTTGAGCTAATGCTTTTGAGGTGCAAATATGCATCTTTAGGATATATGCCTAAAAGTAGTATAGCTGGATCCTTGGGGAGATTGATTCCCAGTTTTCTGAGAAACCATCATACTGCATTCAAGAGTGGCTGAACAAGTTTGCACTCCCACCAACAATGGAGGAGTATACTGCTTGCTCTGCATCATCTCCAGCATAGGCTGACATCTGTGTTTTTAATCTTAGCCATTCTGAAAGGTGTAATGTCATATATCAAAGTTGTTTTGATATGCATTACTTTGATGGCTAAACACGTAGAACACTTTTTCGAGTGCCTTCCAGTCATTTTTAATTCTTCTGCTGATAATTCCCTTTTTATTTCTAAACCTCATTTTTAATTGGGTTATTTAGGGTTTTCAGCTATAGTTTCTTGAGTTCTCTATATATCTTAGAGATCAATCCTCTGACACTTGTAGGATTGGTAAAAATATTTTCTTATTCTGTAGGCTGTCATTTTGTTTGAATGACTGTATCCTTGGCCCTACAGATGCTTCACATTTTCAGGAGATTCCACTTATTGATTGTTGTTCTTAGTGTCTGTGTCACTGGTATGGGTCTTCAGTTTGCTTCCATTGATCCAAAAGTTTGTTTTTATGCCAATATCAAACTGTTTGTATTACTGTAGCTCTATAGTATAATTTGAAGTCAGAGATGGTGATGCCTTCTGACATTCCTTTGTTGAGCAAAATTGTTTACACAATCCTGGCTTTTCTGTTATTCCAAATAAAATTGAGTATTGTTCTTTCGAGGTCTGTAAATAATTGTGTTGGAATTTAGATGGGAGTTGCACGGAATTTGTAGATGGCTTTTGGTAATATTGCTAGTTTCACTATGTTGATTCTACCTATCTAGAACCTTGGAAGATTTTCCATTTTCTGATATCCTCTTTAATTTCTTTCTTCAGTGATTGATTTAAAAGTTGTTTTTGTCAAACAGGTATGATACTTCTTTGGCTATAGTTACACCAAAATATTTATTGTTATTTGCAGGTATTATAAAATATAATGTGTAAACACTAAAGGAAAAAGGGATAAAAAAGAAATAAGGGGAATATCGCTAGATGCCTACATGTAAAGACTAGAGAAATCTCACACAAGAGAACTATCAGCACAGTTGAAAGCCATTGAACAATTAGTAACAAGCTGACCAAGTAGAGTAGATGGCAGGAAATAATGACACTTAGAGCTAATATCAATAAAATTGAAACAAAAAGAACAATACAAAGAATCAATGCATAAATGAGCTGGTTCATGAGAAAGTTAACAAGATAGATAAATCATTATCTAAACTAATCAAAAAAGCGGAGAGAAAGTATCCAAATCAACAAAATCAGAAATGAAAAGTGGGACATAGCAACACACCCCAGGAAATCCAGAAAATTATCAGGTCATACTTTGAAAATCTATACTTCACAAAAAAAGAAAAACCTAGTAGAATTGGAGAGGTTTATGTACAGGTATAATTTACCAAAATTAAATTAAGCTCAGATTAACAACCGAAGTAGTCCTATAACACTAGAGGAAATTGAAGCTCTCATTGAAAGTCTCCCAAATAAAAAAAGCCCAGGCCCAGATGGTTTCATTGCAGAGTGCTACCACACATTCAAAGAAGAGCTAATACCAATACTCCTCAAACTGTTACATATAGTAGAAACTGAAAGAATATTGTCAAAGACTTTTTATGAGACCACAACCACCCTGATACCCAAGCCACTCAAAGATAGAACAAAGAAAGAATTACAGACCAGTTTCCCTCATGAACATTGATGCAAAAGATCTCAAGAAAATTCTGGCACACTGTATACAACAATATATATAATATCATCCACCATGACCAAGTAGGCATCATCCCAGAAATGCAGGGATGGTTCAGCATATGAAAAACCATAAACGTTATCCATCATATAAACAAACTAAAGGAAAAAACCACATGATCATATCCTTAAACATTGAAAAAGCCTTTGAGAAAAATACAACACTCCTTTATGATTAAAGTCCTGGAGATATTAGAAATACAGGAATAATACCTAAATATAATAAAGGTGATTTACAAAAAGCCTATGGCTAGCATCAAACTTAAAGGAGAAAAACTCAAAGCAGTCCCACTAAAATCAGGAAAAATACATATGGCTGTCCCCTGTCCCATTATCCATTCAACATAGTTCTCGAAGTTTTAGCTAAAGCAATAAGAGAACAAAAAGAGATTAAGGAGATACAAATTAGAAAAGAAAAAGTGAAGCTATCTCAATTTGCTGCTTTTGTAATTGTATACATAAGTGTCCCTCAAAATTCTGCCAACTTCTACAGCTGATAAATATCTTCAGCAATGTAGCAAGTCACAAGTTTACCTCAAAGAAATGAGTAGCCCCCTTACACACTAAAGACAAAAAGGCTGAAAAAGAAATAAGTGAAGCATCACACTTTATAATAGCTGCAAATAGCACTAAATACCTTGGATTAACTAAAACCAAAGAAGTAACAGATCTATTTGACAAGAACTTTAAATCACTGTAGAAAGAAATTGAAGAGTGTATCAGAAAATGGAAAGCTCTCCCACGTTCCTGGATAGGTAGATCAAATAGTAAAAATGGCAATTCTACCAAAGGCAATCTACAGATTCAATGCACTGCTCACTCATCAAAATCCCAACACAATATTTTATGGACCTTGAAAGAACAATACTCAATTTGATTTGGAATAATAGAAACCCAGAATTTCAAAAACAATTTTGCTCAACAAAAGAACCTCAGGAGGCATCACCATCCCTGACTTCAAGTTATGCTATAGAGCTACAGTAATAAAAACAGCCTGGTACTAGCATAAAAACAACTTGTGGATCAATGGAATGGAATTGAGAATCAGGGCATTAGCCCAAAAACCTATGAACACTTGATCTTTGACAAAGTGGCCCAAAATATTCAATGGAAAAAACATAGTATCTTTAACAAATGATATTGGCATAGCTGGTTGGTAGTGTGTAGAAAAATGCAAATAGATTCAAGGCTGTCACCCTGCACAAAACTCAAATCCTAGTGGATCAAAAAAGTAAAAATAAGCCCAGCCACTCTGAACTTGATAGAAAAGAAAGTGGGAAATACCCTCCAACAAATTGGACAGGTGACCACTTCCTAAATATAACACCAGTGGCACAGACACTAAGATCAACAATCAATAAGGGAGATCTCTTGAAACTGAAACCGAGAAGCTTCTATAAAGCCAAGGACACTGTCAACAGGACAAAATGACAGCCTATAGAATGGGAAAAGATTTTAACCAACCCTACAAGTGATAGAGGACTGATCTCTAAAATATATAGAGAACTCAAGAAATTAGAATCCCAAACCCTTAAAAACCCAATCAAAAAATGGAATTCAGAACTAAAAAGTGAATTCTCAGCAAAAGAATTACAAGTGGCTCATATAAGCAGGGGATGTACTCACTCATTAGTGGACTCTAAACAAAGAAACAAGAACAAGCAAAACATGCCCAAGCTGCAAACCACAACCACTGAACAGCTTAGAATCAGAAACTTCTTGGACTGACTCCTTGGATCCCACTCCTCCTAGAGGAACACCACACTCAGTCTTGAGGATGGGGGCGGGGAACTGGATCTGCCAGGATTGGAGGCTGAACTAAGCAATATTGGGACAGTGGGAACTTGGGACCACCTGCCACTTGCCCCGGAGGTGGGGTGGGGATGTGGAGTTGTGGAGAAGAGAGAATGACCTGATGTGTAGGGAGGGGGAGAGGACCTTGAATAAGGATATACAGGATAGAAAGTGTGACTTCTTTGTTCATAATAATAAAAAATAAATAGGAAAAAAGTGCTCTACTCATTTATCCTTCAGAGAAATTCAAATCAAAACAACTTTGAGATACCACCTTATACCTGTCAGAATGCCTAAGATCAAAAACACAAATGAAAGCCTGTGCTTGAGAAGTTGTAGAGTAATGGGTATACTCCTCCATTGTTGGTAGGAGTGTAAACTTGTTCAGCCACTCTGGAATGCAGTATGGCAGTTTTTCAGTAAACTGGGAATCACACTCCCCAAGAATCCAGCAATACCACTTTCAGGCATATACCCTAAAGACACACATTCACACCCCAAAAGCATTAGTTCAATTATGCTCATAGCAGCTTTATTTGCAATAGCATGAACCTGGAAACAACCTAGATGCCTCTAAACCGAGGAATGGATTAACAAACTGTAATACATCTACACAATGGAGTACTACTTAGCAGTAAGAAAAAATAATATCCTAAAATTTGCTGGCTAATAGATGGATTTGGAGAATATCCTCCTGAGTGAGGTCTCAGAAACCCAGAAGAATAAGAAGGGGAGGTACTCACTCATTAGTGGAATTTAAGCTAAAACATTCTTTTTTCATTGGAACATGATGGGTGAATAAAGTGACTTAAAACACACACACACACACACACACACACACACAATACAACAAAACAAAACATACTTTTGGTTTGACTGTACAAGGGTTGCTTAATAGAAATTTGTGGTGGCCATACTATATACATGGGCATTAGCTGTGACCTACTGTGCTTTCTTTATCTGTAGCTGAACCTAACCTGGCTTAAGAAGCTTTAGATTTTATTTTTTATGTTTCATGTATTGTAGAGAAAAGAGACATTTTATTACTGTATGTGTTTTTTGGTTTTCTATTCCAAATGTTTTACTTTGTTATATAATGTTTGATATTGATTTTCAAAATACAAAAAAATTAAAAAATAAAGAAAAAATAAAGCCGATTTACAAACAGCTGATGGCCAACTTCAAACTAAGCTGAGAAAAACTCAAAGCAATCCCAGTAAAATCTGGAACTAGACAAAGCTGTCCCCTCCCCTCTTATGTATTCAATATAGTTCTAAAAATTTTAGCTAAATCAATAAGAGAATGAAAGGAGATTACGTGGATACAAATAGCAAAGTAAGAAGTGAAAGTTTCTCTTTGCAGATGATATCACTGTACACATAAGTGATCCACAAAATTCTACCAGGGAACTTCTAAAGCTGATAAACACCTTCAGCAATGTAGCAGGATACAAGATTAATTCCAAAAATTCAAAATGTGAGTCTTGACTGCCACTTGCTGTCTGAGTAATACTTTGAAAAATATTTGATTTTCATACTTTTTCCTCCTTTATTTAAAAACTATGAGCAACTTCAAAGTTTTCCTATAAATAGGAAAGTAGAGATAGGTTTGAGATGTATTGAGAGAAGAGCTTAGAGGAAAATATGTTCAAAATATATTACATACAATTTTATAGAATTAATAATTTTTTAATCTTTGTAAAATACTATGTATTTCCACAATTGCTTTAGATGTATGTGTTGACCACAGGTTAAAAATGAGACTCAATAACTGCTTCAACATTAACTTTATTTCACAGTTAAGAATTTCCTGACTATGTTTTAAAGGCTTATTCTTGTAGGTAATGGAAACAAGTTTCAAAGAAATATTCCAAGAAATTGACTTGATGGACATGAGCATGTGAGCACACCAGTATTTTATGGTTTTTAACCCCAGCCAGGAAAGGCAAGGGGACCAGTCCTGGCTTAGAGATTTATGTCTGTCTCTGCAGAGGGTTCTGTAGGGTTCTAATATCTTTGGGATTCATCATCTAGTCATTGTCAATAATTATCTTGTGTCTTTAGCTTGACTTCTTAAAAGCTATTGGCTCAGTTTATTTACATATAAATTGAAAGATTAGACAGGAAACAATTCCTCTTTGGGGTCCTACAGTTGTATATATATATATATATATATATATATATATATATATATATATATATATATGTATATATATATATGATTTTTCCTAATGACAAACGTTTTCACTTATACATAAGCATCTATTCCAAAGATCTTTTTTATGGGTCTCATTGCTCCATTTTTACATAGTAACGAGGATTAAGATACCATATTGTCTCAGGAATTTTATCCATCCCAACCACTTCACTGATCCCAATGATGGTTCTGAATATATGATGCTGTTCTACACCCTTCAGAAACAGTGTAGAATGAAATCCAGAGTATCATAAATCTCTGGCTAGTAAAAATGTGAAAAAACAGAAGATTATTGAGTGCCTTAGGCTATTAAATTTCAGGGAGACAGGTTACTCATTAATAGTAACTGAGACTATTTACAACCTGGTCAATTAGTTTTGACAAAGCTACCAAGGCCTTAATTTCCTCATCTGTGAAAAACAAATAATGGTGCCAAGGCTTAGCCTTGATACCTGTGAAATAATTCATGTTATAAATGTTAAACAAATAATTATTAAGATAAGATTAGGAACAGAAAAAAAATTCAGTAAATGATAAGTGATTATTCCAAAGAGAAAAATTGTCAAAAACTGATAGATGAATTCATTTTAAGACTCTCATCTAGGTATAATGAAAGCTTGATAATTGGAAAGATAATAAAATAGTTGGAGTTAACTTGTACCCCTAGTTCTTGGAAATTTTAGAAGATATGCAGTACTCAAATGATGTCATCAATCCAGTTTCTCTTTTCAAACCTGGTGCCACTTTTAACTGTAGCTTATATATTAATGGGAGTGGTCCTCATTTCTGAAGTCTTTTAGACTTCTAGAAAGTTCCATGTTAGTTGTTACCTGTTTGCCTGGTTTTCATTTTCATTTTTTAAAGATACTAATCTGTTAGTACTATTCTTAAGTCACTCTTTGATCCCAAGGAAAGTTTCTTAATACTGTTTCTATACTGGACATTTTCTTTCTCCTTTTCTTTGTGCTCCCCACACATTTTCTTTACAACAACTTTACCATCACTAACTTACATGTGTTGCATTCATTGAAAACTTGGTATGAGTGAGAAAACATGAAGAGTGTGCTTTCTATGCTTTCTAAGTTTTTTTTTTATTGCAGGCTTAGTGTTAGTCACTTTTTATTGAATTATAATACCTCACTATTACCATTATATTACCGTTAATATATTAAAACTTTCATGTGTTAAAAATATATGTGCTAAAATATGTGTATCTCTCTTATATGTTGTATATATTAAATTTTTCTCCAAATTTATCATTCAAATACAATTTTTAATGGTGAACTGGAGAAGATTATTATCTTTCAGTAATAAAACTTTTCTCACATTTATACTTAGGAAATTAAGTTTCTTTAGATGATCAACTTGAAATTTACTGCTAATGATTAATGAAAGTAGGATCTATTAGTACCTGATGGAAAAATTGAACAGCTTTATTTTATACTGTGGTGCATACACTCAAAAACAACCAGAAGCTCTTTAATCATATGGTGTGTTAGAAAATGTTATCATCCAAGAGGATAAAAAAAATCTCAGTTATGTTCTATCACAGCTTAGTTTTCTTTTCTAACATCTGTATTTTAATAAACCAATATCATTTCTGGGATGAAGCCTACTTGGTCGTGGTGGATGATATCTTTTATACATTGTTGTATACGGTTTGCCAAAATTTTGTTGAGAATTTTCACATCAATATTCATGAGGGAAATTGGTCTGTAACTCTCCTTTGTTTTGTCTTTGAGTGACTTGGGTATTAGGGTGATTGTGGCCTCATAAAAGGAGTTTGGCAATATTCCTTCAGTTTCTACTGTGTGAAATAGTTTGAGGGGTAACAGTAGTAATTCTTCTTTGAATGTCTGGTAGAATTCAGCACTTAAACCATCTGGACCAGGGCTTTTATTTTTGGGGATGTTTTTAAAGGCAGCTTCAATTTCTTTAAGGGTTATAGGCCTGTTTAGGTAATTAATCTCATCTTCATTTAATTTTGGTAGATGGGACCTGTCCACAAAGCTGTCCATTTCTTCCAGGTTTTCCATTTTTGTGGAATACAGATTTTCAAAGTATGATCTGATAATTCTCTGTATTTCCTGGGGGTCTGCTGTTATGTCCCCCTTTTCGTTTCTGATTTTGTTGATTTGAACACTCTCTCTCTGTTTTTTGATTAATTTGGCTAAGGGTTTATCTATCTTGTTAACTTTCTCAAAGAACCAACTCTTAGATTCATTGATTCTTTATATTGTTCTTTTTGTTTCAATTGTATTGATTTTAGCTCTAAGTTTGATTATTTCCTGCCGTCTACTCCTTCTAGGTGAGTTCGCTTCTAATTGTTCTAAGACTTTCAGCTGAGCTGTTAGGTCTCTAGTGTGGAATTGCTCTAGGTTTTTCATGTAGGCATCTAGCGCTATGAATTTTCCTCTTAAGACTGCTTTCATTGTGTCCCACAAATTTGGATATGTTGTGGATTCATTTTCATTAAATTCTAGGAAGACTTTCATTTCTTTCTTAATTTCTTCCTTGACCCAGAGATGGTTCAGCTGAGTGATGTTTAGTTTCCATGAGTTGGAGGGCTTTCTTTGGGTTTTGATGTTGTTGACCTCTAACTTTAGGCCCTGGTGGTCCGATATTTTACAAGGGATTATTTCCATTTTTTTGTATCTGTTGGTATTTGCTTCATGATCAGTTATGTGTTCAGTTTTGGAGAAAGTTCCATGAGGAGCTGAGAAATATGTATATTCCTTTGCGTTTGCGTGGAAGCTTCTGTAGATATCTGTTAAATCCATTTGCATCATAACCTCCTTTAGACTCATTATTTCTCTGTTGAGTCTCTGGTTCATCTATCCAGGGTTGAAAGTGGGGTATTGAAGTCTCCCACTAGTAGGGTATAAGAATTGATATGAGATTCAAGCTTTAGCAGTGTTTCTTTTACATAAGTAGGTGCCCTTATATTAGGGGCATAAATATTCAAGATTGAAATCTCCTCTTGACCTATTTTTCCTGTGTTGAATAAGTAGTGACCATCTTGGTCCCTTTTTATTGCTTTTAGCTTAAAGTCTACTTTGTTAGATTGCAACGCCTGCTTGCTTCTTGAGAACATTTGACTGGAAAAAATCTTTTTCCAACTCTTTATTCTAAGCCTGTGTCTGTCCTGGCATTTGAGGTGTGTTTCTTATAGGCAACAGAAGGATAGCTTTTGTTGTTATAATCATCTTGTTAGTGTGTGGCGTTTTATAGAAGATTGAGTCCATTGATATTAAGGTAAATTAGTGACCATTGATTGATATTTCCTGCTATTTTTGGTGGTAACTTGTTTGTATTTCCTTTCTCTGGAATATTCTTCTGTGGAATTATTGATTGTTTCTGGTGTCATGGGTGCATCTGGGGTCCTTAGGTTGAAATTTTCCCTCTAATACTCTCTGTAGTGCTGGATTGGTAGATAGATAATTGTTTCAGTCTGACTTTGTCATGAAATACTTTGTTTACTCCATCTATGGTGATTGATAATTTTGCAGGGTATAGTATTCAAATTTGGCATCCATGCTCTTTTAGCGTCTTTATAACTTCTGACCCAGCCCTTCTAGCTTTCATAGTTTCCATTGAATAGTCAGGTGTTATTCTGATGGGTCTGCCTTTATATATAAGTTGGCCCTTTTCTTTTGCAGCTCTTAAAATTTTTTCTTTGTTCTGTATGTTTTGTGGCTTGATTATAATGTGGCACACTGACTTTTTCTGGGGTCATATCTATTTCGTGTTCTGTAACTTTCTTGTATCTTTATAGGCATTTCCTTCTTCAGGTTAGGGAAGTTCTCTTTCATGATTTTATTGAAAACATTATCTGTGCCTTTGAGCTGGTATTCTTCTCCTTCTTCTATTCCTATTATTCTCAAATTAGGTATTTTCATGGTGTCCCAAATTTCTTGAACATTTTGGGTTATGGCTTTTTTAGTTTTACTATTTTCTTTGACTGATATATCTATTTGAGCTACTGAATCTTCCACTTCAGAGATTCTATTTTCCATCTCTTGAACTCTGTTTGTTATGCTTGTATCTGTGGTTCCAGCTTTTTTCTTCAGATTTTCTATTTCCATCTTTTGCTCATTTTGTGCCATTTTTATTGCTTCTATTTCAGCTTTTACTTCCTGGCCTGTTTCTTTCATAGATTTGTTCATCTCTTCCAATTTTTTGCTTGTATTTTCTTCTATTTCTTTAAGGCTATTTTTCATATCTCCTTTGAGAGCTTCCATGATAATCAAAAAGAAAATTTTGGTGATGCTTCCTTCTGTTTGCTCTTCATTGCTCAGTCCAGGTCTTGTATTTGTAAGATTGCTGCTTTCTTCTGGAGTTACCTTGTTGTTCTTTATATTATTATGTAAGTTTTTGCCCTGGTGTTTGCCCATGGCTTTAGTCGTTCACCATTAGGTAGCTCCTGGTCAATTGTGGCACCTGGGCTTGTGTGCTTCCTGTGACCTCTGAGGAAAAGGTCTGCTCAATCACTACTTCTGCACTGTGCAGGGGACTGAATTTCAAGTCTTCAGTCTTTCTTTGTTTGACCAGTTGGAGGCGAGGTGGTGGCTGTGCAAACTCGCTCAGCAGCAGCTTTGGGGGCCGTGACAGGCAGAATTTATCTCTGCCTGCTCCACAGTGCTCTGGGACGTGCTCTGGGACATGCTCTGGGACATGCTCTGCAGACAGCACCCGGTCCAGGAACCGGAACCGGAACCAGAACTGAGGGGAGCTCAAGTCTCCTCTCCCTGGCAGTGATACAGGTGCTGGGGCCTGCTGACCTCTCCTCACCCTCTGGGCAGGGTCTGAGTCTGTCCTACAGGGTTCCCAGTCCTTATCTGATCACTCAGTTGGAGGTGGGTAGCCATGCAAATTCCCTCAGCAGTAGCTTGGGGGACCATGACAGGCAGAGTTTATCTCTGTCTGCTCCAGAGAGCTCTGGGACACGCTCTGCAGACAGCACCCGATCCCGGAACCGGAACCAAAAACAATGGGAGCTTCCCATCTTATATTTTCATAACTGGTGTTTCAATTTGAATCTAAATATCTTCATTCTTCCCCAATTTCATCTCAATAAATCAGTTCAGGACTATGGAGTTTCAAACATTATTGAAATGATTCTATGTGGCATGTAATATTAGATGAAATATTTGTAGAAGCAGTGCATTGTATTAGCATGATTACTTGGAGCAAGATACAGAACAGGAATGTGATTCTTACTACAGATACAAAATATTTTGCTATCTTTTCTACAAGGGTGCAACAGAGAAAGTTTGTAACAGGTAATGAGTATATTCAGTAGGACTTCTTAGAAGTAACCCGGGGCTTATTGATGTGTTCCTGAGAAAGGGAAGTGTTCACTGGAGAGATACTTATTGGATCAACCTTTGAAGTCATCAGTACATTCCTTAATATTAAAATCAAATTTATTTTCTGATAATTTTATTTTTATTTAAAAAAGAAATAATATATGAAGGTCATTTCCCCCTAACTCCTCTCAGATGATCCCCACTTCCCTATTTCAATTCCATGATTTTTCTTTTTTTTTAATATATAAATCAAATATACTATGTCCCTACATCCAAGGTCTGTGTTGATATCTATGGCTCTTGTTGATATAAAGGCCATGTAGATTCCCAGGATCTGGGCCAACACCTGGGGCTGTGGTGAGGTCTAAGGACGGTTCTACCACTGTGACCATGGTGACATCTACATATCCGCTGCGGCTTAGGACATGTCTGGATTCATGACTGACTGCAGCTATCGCCTATGTTACCCCCAAATGTTACATAAAATCTCGGAGAGTGGGTCAGCCACAGCCTACAGCCTTGTTGGAGCCTGGGGCACATGATGCCACCAGAACCATCCTGATCTGAGTGGCCCGTGCTTTCATCCAGAGACAGGATAACTGTGGCATCTGGGCACAGGCTGCTGCAGAGGGCCATGCCTGGGTCTGCGGTTCTGCTGAAGCTGAGATATGTGGTCCATAAAGCCTCAAAGGACTGTGAAAACTATGTGTCCATGATGGTATCAATTGACCATGCTGAGCCAGGACTGAAATACTTGAGAGTTCAGCAATACAGTTGGCCCAACCCCTATGGGAGAGCTCCCCTTCCACACACACACACACACACACACACACACACACACACACACAGACACTCCAGACAGATGATCCCGTCCTTCACCAGAAGGATGAGAGTGGATGGGTGAGAGCTAACTCTGGTGGCATAGGCATAGAGGAGATAGATCTGACCCTCACATGAGGGGTCAGCCCAGGTGCCAGGTGTCCTAGATTGACCACCTGAACTTTCATCACCCAGGCCCATAGATTGGCCTAAGGTTAGTGCAACCTAACATCTAGCCCTTCTAGGACCTGCTATAGAGCTCATAAAGGGATTAGTCTTGTGGAACAATAGCTACAGGATATCCATGACTCGGAGAAGATGCATTATATCCAAGAGAAGATTGGGAAAGGATTCAGTGATGCTACTGTATAGAAACCAGAGGCTTTCAACCAAATCACTGGCTCATTGCAATGAACATTTGCAAGCAAAGCTTATTAGACATGAGGCTACATAGGATGACATAGCACAGCTCTCAATGCTACCAGAATGAATGAGTAGGTACTAAACAGAGGGGAGAGATAGAAAAGGAAAGACATTTATTTATTTATGATGTTACGGTTTTTGTTTTGTTCCTTTGGCTGTTTTGAACTTGTTTATTTGTTTGCTTTGTTTTAACTTTAAATTTTAATTTTGGGATCTGCTACAGGATGAGGAGTATGTAGACCCGGGGAGGAACAGTGGAATTGGTGCATGATGTATAATTCCCAAAAATTCAATAAATAAATTATGTTAAATATTAAAAAGAAAACAATCACATACACAAGAATCTCTCTCTCTCTCTCTCTCTCTCTCTCTCTCTCTCTCTCTCTCTCACACACACACACACACACACACACACACACATAGACACAGACACACACACATCACACACACACACAAATGCTCATTTGAGACAAAACATTTACAAAAATAGCATTGAGTGAGTTTTGTGTTGGTCTTCTACTGCTGGGCATGGGGCTTATCTTCAAATGTGGTTAATATAACCAGCAAAACCTAACTGGTGATAAATAATTTTACCTTTATAATTGGGTATTACTTGCAAATAGCTTCTTAGTCAGGGGTGGGAACTTTCATCTATTTTCCATTCTTATTAGTGGGACTTAAAACCAGTTGTGCCATCACAGGATAAAAAATGTGCAAGATCACAGGTTGTTACCACTGTCCTCCAGCACAAACTGAGACTTACCAGATGAGCAAGTATGTGAGACATGTTTATGATGGGTAATAAGTACTAATCTACAGTTTCAGACCAAGTATTCTTCAGTGTCATCAAGAGTATTTCAGTAAATGTGAGTAATTTTTTCCTCCTATTTTGTAATAAAGATTTGATTCAGGATATAACCTATTGTATACTGAGCACATTCATAAATAAGTACTCTTTCCATCCCACTTCAATTTGTGCTCAGACAAATGTCTTTTAAAGCCAAAGAAACTTGTCCAACCAGACTTGTCTAAGTTGGCTGAGTCTTTTTAGAAATAGAATATTTCTAAATATTAGTAGGTATGCACCTGTAGACATTGATTATCCTTGTTTTGACTTACTATATTTTCTCTCATGAAAACTGAAAATGCAGCTGATCTCTTTAGTACCATAGAATAAGCTTCTAACTGTTCATATTGGAAGACTGGATGGTTTATCATGTCCTAAAACTATATAAACAATTTCTGCATGTTCTTTTCTCTGGGTCATATTCATAGTTAGTACTTATGATCACTATTTTTAAAAATGTTTTTGGGTAGTGATCTTGGCATTCTTTGTTTCTAATTTTTAACACTAGATATTAAGTGAATTTGTCACAAACTGATTTGTGCAGAGATGAGGGTGATTTTAAATGTATCTCAAGGTTTATGGCCAGATAGACAAGATATAAAAGAAGCAGGAATATTGGGTACTTTAGCTCTGTAGGAGCAAATAATATCAGGCCTCATAATTTCTACAATGATAAGCAATTGCTTTCTCTGACTTTGTACTTGAGATTCCATAGCAGTAATATGTCAGTAGAAACATTCTCGTTTCTCCTACAGAACATTTTACCTGTCATCTCTGTGCTGGTGAAGATTTCTTATTCTTTCCTATGGTCAATTGCAGTGTATAACACTGCATTTGTAGGTGATGTTTACATTCACCAAACCTGAATCATCTCAGCCTTAGGGGGTGCTGTTTTAAGAATTTGTGAATACAAAGTCACAATTGATATGAAGAAAAGTTGACGTTTGATATCCTAATAAAAATTATTTCTTTTGCCTAAAAATAATTTATATACAAAAGCTTATAGTGCTTTGTATAATCTATTTTTAGTGCTTACCAGTGGATAAAGAATTTGTAGTATATAAAAAACTTGCAGACAAATTCCTTCCTATTTTATCTACAGCTCTGTACATACTTAAATGAATAGCTTTTATGCATTTACTTGTTTAGTATAAAGGGATTATTATTTTCTTCAATTTATAGACAAATAAAACTAAGTACTACAAAAGGTCATGTCATTTGCTTGTTGTCACTCGAATATAGCAGTCTAGTAACCAGTAACACAAATATTTATTATTATTTCTATAACATTATACTTTTAGCAGTTACTGAAATGCTACTTCAACTCCAGTAGATGTCTCTTACTGAAATGTTTGTATTCTAGTGCCTTAGTATTTCAAGACCATTTCAGATAAGTAGAAAGTGTCTGTGCTCAAAATATCTGATATATGAGGTATAAGGATAAAAATCATAGATAGAAAATTAAAGATAAACAAAGTACATTCTTGTATTCTTACTTCAAACACTTATGAAAATGTACTTCTTATATGTTGACATCCTATATATGCTGGATGGTCATCAACTCTCTTAATCAAAAGCCTACTTTTCTCACTTCTGTGTTTTCAGTGATCAGAGTTTACTTGGCAAATATCTGGTGATCAATAATACCTTGAATGGATATCAGACTATGCTAGGAAGATATATCTAGATTATTTTTTCTTTCCTAAATTTTCAAGTGAGGAGAACCTCAGGAAAAAAATTAAAAATATTAAACATTCAGGAAAAATACCCCTCGTTCCACATTTAGCTCCAAGTTCCAAAGCTAATATTTAGCTTGTGGCCCAGAGAATTATTTGTTATTATAATAAGCTCATATTATTTAGTACTATGGGCCAAAGTTATATTGTATAAAGGCAAGAAATTTGTTTTTGGTGGACAAAACATATTCATGTCATGGTAGAATAAGAAGCATGAGTATGAATGTTGAATTTTTGCTTATATTATCATTTTATTCCCTATGGAGACAAAAGCCATACAATGATAATACCTGAGCCACAGTGGGTCTTCAGATTCTAGCTAACCATCTTTAGAAATTCCCTTCCTGGCACAGTCAAGGTATAATTCCTAGTTAATGAATGATGAGCAAGAGTCACAAGTTTGTCATCTGTCAAGCTGACCACTAAGTGTGTCCTTTTAAAACACAACCTTCCATCTCCTAAGACCATAACTTTTATTCCTATTCAATAATGCAAAGTTCATTTTAGCCCAAATTCAAAAGGTCCCAGAATCTTGAAAATTCCAACACTGTACAAAATTCAGTATACAGTTTTCTTTGAAACTGAAAACAGATCTTACCTCTATGCCTTTGGCTCCTTTTCATTAAAATTAACAAACTTCTAATATTCAATGGAATGTAGGGACAGAAAATAGAGAGAGGTTGAAATAAAACTAAAATAAAGCAGGGCTCCATTCAGGGAATCTTATTCTGACATGACATATCTGGTCTCCAAACCTTTTGGAATCTTGGAAAAATACACCTTGAAATTATAAAAGTTGCATTCAGGCAAAACCAGGATCACAAAGTAAATGTCCAGGTCTGTAACCAGCTTGAGTGGTAGCCCACACCTTTCAACTACACCTACAATGGCTTCTGTGTGTCTGGGCAACTGAACAAGGAAACCTCTTTCTTTGATTCCCTTGGAGAACATGAAACTTCAGCAGGTGCTACTCATGAAGAGCAGGCTTTTTTTTTTTTTTTTTTTTTTTTTTTTTTTTTTTTTTTTTTTTTTTTTTTTTTTTTTTTTTTTTTTTTTTTTTTTTTTTTTTTTTTTTTTTTTTTTTTTTTTTTTTTTTTTTTTTTTTTAAAAAAAACAACTTTATTTATTTATTTGCCTGGAACTGGAACTACAGACAGTTGTTAGCTGCCACGTGGGTGCTGGGAATTGAACCCGGGTCCTCTGGAAGAGCAGACGGTGCTCTTAACCACTGAGCCATCAAGAGCAGGCTTTTAAAGGAGTTTGCACCTTCAGCAATGAGACAAGATACATGGTTAACTCAAAGAAATCAGTAGCACACTTGTACACTAAAGATAAAAGGACAGAAAAAGAAATAAGGGAAACATCATGTTTTATAATACCTACAAATAATATTAAATACCTTGGTATAACTACAACCAAAGAAGTATCATATCTGTTTGACAAAAATTTTAAAACTCTGAAGAAAAAAACTGAAGAGGATTGGGTTATTCAAGGTTTTGGGCTCTACTTTCTTGAGTTCTTTATATATCTTAGAGATTGGTCCTCTATCACTTCTAGGGTTGGTGAAAATCTTTTCCCATTCTGTAGGCTGTGGTTTTGTCCTACTGACAGTGTCCTTGCCTTTGCAGAAGCTTCCTAGCTTCAGGAGATCCCACTTATTGATTGTTGATTTTAGTGTCTGTGCCACTGGTGTTATATTTAGGAAGTGGTCGCCTGTGCCAATTCATAGAAGTGTACTTCCCCCTTTCTTTTCTATCAAGTTTAAAGTGGCTGGGTTTATGTTGGGGTCTTTGATACACTTGGATTTGAGTTTTGTGCAGGGTGTCAGGCTTGGATCTATTTGCATTTTTCTACACACTTCCATCCAGCTACGCCAACACCATTTGTTAAATATACTATCCTTTTTCCATTGAATACTTTGGGCCTCTTTGTCAAAGATGAAGTGTTCATACGTTTTTGGGTTAATGTCAGGATCCTCAATTTTATTACATTGATCCACAAGTCTGTTTTTATACCAGTACCAGAATGTTTTTATTACCGTAGCTCTATAGAATAACTTAAAGTCAGGGATGGTGATGCCTCCTGGGGTTCTTTTGTTGAGCAAAATTGTTTTGGTAATCCTGGGTTTCCTGTTATACCAAATGAAATTGAGTATTGTTCTTTCAAGGTCCAAAAAAGATTGTGTTGGGATTTTGATGGGCAGTGCATTGAATCTGTAGATTGCCTTTGGTAGAATTGCCATTTTTACTATGTTGATCCTACCTATCCAGCAACATGGGAGAGCTTTCCACTTTCTGATATCCTCTTCAATTTCTTTCTTCAGTGATTTAAAGTTTTTGTCAAATAGATCTGTTACTTCTTTGGTTTTAGTTAATCCAAGGAATTTAATACTATTTGCAGATATTATGAAGGGTAATGTTTCCCTTATTTCTTTTTCAGCTCTTCTATCTTTAGTGCATAGAAGAGCTACTGATTTCTTTGAGTTAATCTTGTATCCTGCTACATTGTTGAAGGTGTTTATAAGCCATAGCAGTTCCTTGGAAGAATTTTGTGGGTCACTTATATATACAATCTTGTCATCTTCAAATAGATATAGTTTCACTTCTTTTCTAATTTGTATCCCTTTAATCTTCTTTCATTCTCTTATTGCTTTAGCTAAAACTTCGAGAACTATATTGAATAGGTAAGTGGAGAGAGGACGTCCTTGTCTAGTTTCTGATTTTAGTGGGATTGCTTTGAGTTTTTCTCCATTAAGTTTGATACTGGCTGTCAGCTTCTTGTAAATTGCCTTTATTATATTTAGGTATTCTCCCTGTATTCCTGATCTCTCCAGGGCTTTAATCATAAAGGAGTTTTGGATTTTGTCAAAGACTTTTTCAGCATCTAAGTATATGATCATGTGGTTTTGTTCCATTAGTTTGTTTATATGATGGATCACGTTTACTGTTTTTTGTATGTTAAACCAGACCTGCATTTCTGGAATGAAGCCTACTCAGTCGTGGTGGATGATATTTTTTATGCATTGTTGTAAACAGTTTCCTAAAATTTTGTTAAGAATTTTAGCATCAATATTCATGAGGGAGATTGGTCTGTAGTTCTCCTTCTTTGTTGTATCTTTGAGTGACTTGGGTATTAGGGTAATTGTGGCCTCATAAAAGGAATTTGACAGTATTCCTTCAGTTTCTACTGTGTGAAATAGTTTGAGGAGTAATGGTCGTAATTCTTCTTTGAATGTCTGGTCGAATTCGGCACTGAAACCATCTGGACCAGGGCTTTTATTTTTGTGGTTCAGATATAAAAAGGGAATTCACAGCAGAAGAATTACGAATGGCTGAAGGGCACTTAAAAAGTGTTCATCATCTTTAGCCATCAGAGAAATACATATCAAAACAACTTTGACATACCACTTGACACCTGTTAGATTGGCTAAGATAAAAGACACAGAGGACAGCCTATGCTGGCGAGGTTGCTGAGCAAGGGGAACACTCCTCCATTGTTGGTGGGAGTGTAAGCTTGTTATACTTATGCTGTATGCAGTATGGCGGTTTCTCATAAAACTGAGAATCAGTCTCCCCAAGGACCCAGAAATATGACTTCTGGGTGTATACTCTAAAGATGCACAGTTACACTCCAAAGCCATTAGCTCAACTATGTTCATAGCAGCATTATTTGTAATAGTAAGATCCTGGAAACAACCTAGATGCCCCTCAACTGAAGAATGGATTAACAAACTGTAGTATATCTACACAATGGAGTACTAGTCACCAGTAAGAAAAAATGGTATCCTAAAATTTGCAGGCAAATGGGTGGATTTGGAGAATATTCTCCTGAGCAAGGTATCGCAAACCCAGAAAGATAAGCAGGGGATGAACTTACTCATTAGTGGACTCTAAAAAGACAACCAACAAACAAGAGAAAAGCAAAGCATGTCCAAGCTGCAAGCCACAAAAACTGAACTGCTTGGGATCAGAAACATCTTGGAATGATTCCTTGGATCCCACTCCCCCTCGACTCAGTCTTGATGTTGTGGGGAGAAAACTGGATCTGCCAGGAGCGGAAGCTGATCTAAGTAACATTGGGACAGTGGGACCTTGGGACTGCCTGCTGCCTTCCCAGAGAGGAGATGGGGAGTTGTGGAGAAGAGAGAATGACCTGATGTGGTGGGAAGGGGAAGGGACCTTGAATAAGGATATACAAGGATAGAAAGCGTGACTTCTTTGTTCATAATAATAATAATAATAATAATAAAAAGAAATTGAAGAGGGTATCAGAAAATGGAAAGATCTCCCATATTCGTGGATAGTTAGAATCAACATAGCAAAAATGACAATCTTATCAAAAGCAATTGGCAGATTCAATGCAACTCCCATGAAAATCCCAACAAATTTTTTTTACAGATGTTATAAGAACAGAATTCAATTTTATTTGGAATAACAGGAAAGCCAGGATTGCCCAAACAATTTAGCTCAAACAAGTAACTTCAGGAGGCATCACCATTCCTGACTACAAATACAAATCATAGTTAGAGCCACAGTACAAAAAGAGCTTAGTGCTGGCATAAAAAAAGACTTGTGGATCATTGGAATTAAATTGACGTTCCTTACATTCATCCACACACCTATGAACACCTGATTTTTAATAAAGAGGCCAAAAATATTCAATAGAAGAAAGATAATATCTTCAAGAAATGGTGTTGGCATAACTGGATGGTAGTGTGTAGAAAAAAGGAAATAGATCCAAACCTAAAACCTTGCACAAAAGTTAAATACAAGTGGATCAAAGACCTCAACATGAACTCAGCCACTCTGAACTTGATAGAAAAAAACATGGGAAATACCCACCAGCACATTGGCACTGGTGACCACTTCCGAAATATAATATCAGTAGAACAGACATTAAGAACAACAATCAATAAGTAGGAACTCCTGAAACTGAGAAGCTTCTGTAAGGCCAAGGACACAGTCAAAAAGACAAAATGACAGGCTACAGAATGGGAAATGATTTTTACCATCCCTACAAGTGACAGAGGACTGATCTCTAAAATACATAGAGAACTCAAGAAACTAGAGCCCAAAACCCATAATAACCTAATTAGAAAATGGGGTTCAGAACAGAAAAGGGAATTCTCAGCAGAAGAATTAAAAGTGGCTGAAAGGAACATGAAAAAGGGCTCAACATCTTTGACTATCAGAGAAATGCAAATCAAAACAACATTGTGATACCACCTTACACCTTTCAGAATGACTAAGATTAAAAACACAGATGTCAGCCTATGCTGGAGAGGATGCAGAGCAAGGGAAACATTCCTCTATTGTTGGTAGGAGTTTAAACTTGTTCACCCACTTGTGTTGAATGGTGCAGAATGGTGGTTTCTCAGAAAATGGGGAATATATCTCCACAATAATCCAGCATTATCACTTTTGGGCATATACCCTAAAGACGCACATTCAAACCCCAAAAGCATTAGCTCAACTATGTTCATAGCAGCATTATTTGTAATAGCAAAAACCTTTAAACAACCTAGATGCCCATCAACTGAGGAATGGATTAACAAGCTGAGGTACATCTACACAATGGAGTGCTACTCAGCAGCCAGAAAAAAATGATATTCTAAAATTTTCAGGCAAATGGATGTATATGGAGAATATCCTCCTGAGCAAGATATCACAGCCCCAAAAAGAAAAGCAGGGGATGAACTGTCTCATTAATGGACTTTAAAAAATATAAAGAGAGATGTCATTGTACATAAGAACTCAAGACTAGAACATAGCTAAATGACACAATGCTTCACTTATACATTGATGGCCTCTGGCAGGGGTGTGGGTCAGGAAAGACTTGTTTTCTTTAAGGGTCTGGTCACAGGGAGTTTAATTTGCTCCAGTTAGTAAATGAGTAACATCAATGGGTGATTTTGTAAATGGGGAGATCATAAGAGTGGGCTTGAATCTGAGAGGTCTAATAACTGAGTATGATAGGCTGAATGATGTAAAATCACCAAATTATAATATATATATATATATATATATATATATATATATATATATAATAAAATGTTGTGGATCTAAAAGAAAAAAAGAAATCAATGACAACTTCCTAAAATGTTTTTATGTGAATCAAAATTATTTTAATAAAATGTAAATTAGCTTGATGGTTAAAAAAATAAAAGGAGTTTCCTTTTTATACGCTGGAGCCCACCAAGGGCATTAACTAGAAAATCACTTATCTTCTTCGTATAGAATGCTTACCCTTATTTGATTCTGTAAATCTTTTTGACTGCCATTTCTCCTTTGTCTTTAACTTTAAGCACAGTCCTTTCTTGGCCAGACTGCACGTATTTTTCAATTCTTATGCTTTGCTTTTAGGTTCTATTTCCTATTAAGGACCTGAGTAAAGGCAGCCAGAAACAACCTCAGCACAGACTAAATTCTTTGCTTTTTTTCAAATTATCTTTGCTAAATTATTTGGCTCATCATCCTAATCTCCCCTTCTCATTAACTCCAAGACATTGATAAAATGTGGACAAATTTTTGCCAGAATGTGTCATGAATGGTCCAGTTCTCAGCAGAGTCCTTGTCTCATATGAAACTCCAAGAGACCCATTTTTCTTTTGTGCATTTTCACTGGTATTGTAAACCCCTAGAAAAATCACCACTCTGCTTGCAAAATGTTGAGTTTTCTCCAACACATGACCCTAAACTTTTCCAAATTCTTTCTGCAATTTTTTTCCAAAGAATTAAGTAGTACTGTACTAGACCAGGTTTACTTACAATAATGCCAAACACCAGTATCAAATTTCATTTTAATTACTTGATTAAAAAAAAACTTAAGAAAAAAATTGAAACTGAATCAGGGTTTTAGAGTTTTTATTAGGTAGTCATTTGGTCCCATGTGCTCACACAAGAAATCTTAGAGTCAGAAGCATGTGATGAAATAAGATATCCATGTCTTAGAGGAGCAAGAAGCAGAGAAAAGGAACATAGTTTCACTAAGATTACTCTATTTTTGTCAATTTGGTTTAAACACTAAGGAATGGTTCCACTTGTAGGATTGTTCCAAAGTTTATAAGAAATCAATTAATGCCTAAAACCTGAATTTTCTCATGCTCAGGGCAGCAGACCCCAGCAATTAGGCTGCCTGAAAGACTATAGGAGCTTTTTCTACCTATCTAATTGAAATATCATTGAGTTAAAACATTATGATTCATCATTAGAATAGAGTATTTGAAAAATACCATATTTCCCAGCTACACAATAAGACTATGATGTATCTATTCTGTGTTTGGGTACTTCATTGTTATGTGTTTGGTTATTTCTCCAAGTTTTCCACCACTTTTTGTGACTGAAAGCCGCAATCAATGGCAACATCCTGCATTTGTAGAGGATTTCAGTCTGGAAATTCCAGGATATTCCTTCTAAGGGAATGAGAAAAGCCCTTCTAACCCTGATGCTAGCAAATGCAGAAAGCTGGCAAGAGCTACTCAGCCCTACTACTCACCAAAGGGAACTTCAGCAGTGCATCGCTCAGAAACTTGATTCCAGTAGAGTGCAGAAAGCACTACAAATGCTTTCAAGTAAGCAGCTCAGCAACTGAGAAAGAAGTGTGGGAAAGTTTAAAGAGAGAATACGTAAGTAGAAGAAAACATAATCCTAGGTTCTAACTTTACTAAAACAGCATTGTAGTTATATGATGATAGCACTGTATTCTGTTCTTAGCATTTTCCATTCCAAGAAGCCTCAGATTTTTTTAATAAAGTCTCATTTTTTTTTTAATCCATGTATCCCCTTGTTGAAACTCCCTTTCCCTTCCTGCCCCTTCCAGTCATTCTCTCTTCTTGCCATCTAGTCCTGTCCTCCCCAGCAAGGGCAGGAGGTTCCAAGGTCCCAAGGTGGCATAAGTGAGCATCAACTCCAGGCAAGTCTGCTTTTCTCATTTCAATATCAACACTGACTAGGTCAAGTATTCCTCTAGAGGGAATGGGCTGCAAAGTGCCAGTCCAAGGTGTTTCAGATCCCAAGCTGTTCACTGGTATTTCAGTGTGCTTTGCTTTTTGTTTAAAGTGCACTAATGAGTGAGTATATCCCTGGTTATCTTTCTGGGTTTGTGATACCTTGCTCAGGAGGATATTCTCCAAATCTATCCATTTACCTGCATAGTTTAGAATATAATTTTTTTCTTACTGCTGAGTAGTACTCCATTGTACTACAGTTTGTCAATCCTTTCTTCAGTTGAGGGGCATCTTGGTTGTTTCCAGGTTTTTGCTATTACGAATAATGAAGCTATGAACATAGTTGAGCTAATGCTTTGAGAGTCCAAATGTTCATCTTTATGGTATATGCCCAGTAGTGGAATTGGTGGGAACTGGGGGAGACTGTTTCCCAGTTTTTGACAAACTGCCATACTGCATTCCAGAGTGGTTAAATAAGCTGATAATCCCACCAACAATGAAGGAGTGTTCCCCTTGCTCTGAATCCTCAGTGTCATAGTCATTTGTGTCTTTAATCTTAGTCATTCTGGCAGGTGTAAGGTGGTATCTTAAAGTTGTTTTGATTTACATTTCTCTGATGGATAAAGATGTTGAGCACTTTTTCAAGTGCCTTTCAGCCATTTGTAATTCTTCTGCTGAGAATTCCCTTTTTAGAAAAAATTCTGAAACCCATTTTTTAATTGGGTTATTTACAGCTTTAGGCTCTAGTTTCTTGAGTTCTCTATATATTTTAAAGATTAGTCACTTGTAGGGTGGGTAAAAATCTTTTCCCATTCTATAGGTTGCCATTTTGTCTTATTGAGTATGTCCTTGACTTTACAAAAGCTTCTCAGTTCCAAGAGGTCTCAATTATTGATTGTTGTTCTTAGTGTCTGTGGTACTAGTGTTATATTTATAAAATGTTCACCTGTGCCAATACGTTGGAGGGTATTTCTCACTTTCTTTTCTATCAAGTTCAGTGTGGCTGGGTTTATGTTGAAGTATTTGACCCACTCAGATTTGAGTCTTGTGCAGGCTGATAGGCTATCTTGCATTTGTCTACAAACTAACATCCAGCTATACCAACACCATTTGTTAAAGATACTATCTTTTTTTCCATTGAATATTTTTGGCCTCTTTGTCAAGGATCAGGTGTTCATAGGTTGTTGGTTAATGATCATATCTTCAGTTCAGTTCCATTGATTCACAAGTCTGTTTTTATGCCAATGCCAGGCTGTTTTTATTACTGAAGCTCTATAGTATAACTTGAAGTCGGGGATGGTGATGCCTCCTGAGGTTCTTTTGTTGAGCAAAATTGTTTTGGCAATCCTGGGTTTCCTGTTATTCCAAATGAAGTTGAGTATTTTTCTTTCAAGGTCTGTAAAATGTTGTGTTGGGATTTTGATGAGAATTGCATTGAATCTGAAGATTGATTTTGGTAGAATTGCCATTTTTAGTATGCTGATCCTACCTATCCAGGGACCATGGGAGAGCTTTCCATCTTCTGATATACTCTTAAATTTCTTTCTTCAATGATTATATTTGTTACTTCCTTGGTTATAGCTAATCCAAGGTATTTAATGCTATTTGCAGCTATTATAAAGGGTGATATTTCACTTATTTCTTTTTCAGCCTTTTTATCTTTAGTATATAGGGGGGCTACTCATTTCTTTGAGGTAATCTTGTATCTTGCTACATTGCTGAAGGTGTTTATAAGCTGTAGTTCTCTGATAGAATTTTGAGGGACACTTATGTATACAATCGCATACCCTGCAAATTGAGATAGTTTCACTTTTTCTTTTCTAAATTGTATCCCCTTAATCTCTTTTTGTTCTCTTACTGCTTTAGCTAAAACTTTGAGAACTATGTTGAATAGATAATGGGAGAGGGGACAGTCTTTTGTATTTCCTGATTTTAGTGGGACTGCTTTGCATTTTTCTCCATTAAGTTTCATGTTAGCCATAGGCTTTTTCTAAATCACCTTTATTATATTTATATATTTTCCCTGTATTTCTAATCTCTCCAGGACTTTTATCATAAAGGAGTGTTGTATTTTTCTCAAAGGCTTTTTCAGTATCTAAGGATATGATCATGTGGTTTTTTTCTTAAATTTGTTTATATGATGAATGACACTTGTAGTTTTTCTTATGTTGAACCATCCTTGCATTTCTAGTATGAAGCCTACTTGATTATGTTGAATGACTTTTTTTTTATATGTTGATGGAGTTGGTTTGACACAATTTTGTTGAGAATTTTTGTATCAATGTTCATGAGAAAAACTGGTATGTAATTCTCTTCCTTTGTTTCGTTTTTCAGTGGCTTTTGTATCATGGTTATTGTGACCTTATAGAGTTTGGCAATATTTCTTCAGTTTCTACTGCATGTAACATTTTGAGGAGTTTTGGTATTATCTCTTATTTGAATGTCTGATAGAACTTTGCATTAAAACCATCAGGGCCTGAGCTTTTATTTATTTTTTTTTAATTTCAGAGACTTTTAATGATAGATTCAATTTTCTTTGGTGTTTAGGACTGTTTAGGCCCCATAAGTTTAGGTATTTTTGTGGATTCATTTTTGATAAATTCTAGGAAGTCTTTGATTTCTTTCTTAATTTCTTCCTTATCCTAGAGGTGGTTCAGTTGAATGATGTTTAGTTTCCATGAGTTGGTAGGGTTTCTGTGATTTTTAATGTTGTTGAACTCTAATTTTAGGCATGGTGGTCTGATATGATATTAGGGAGTATTTCTACTTTTTTGTATGTGTAGATATTTGCTTTATGAACAATTATGTGATCAGTTTTAGAGAAAGTTTTATAGGGTGCTGAGAAATATGTATATTCCTTTGTGTTTTGGTATAAGCTTCTATAAATATCTATTAAATCCATTTGCATCATAATCTCTGTTAGATCCTTTATTTCTGTGTTGAGTCTCTGTCTGGCTGACCTATCCAAGGGTGAAGACTTCCAAGATTAGAGTGTGAGAATTGGTGTGATGTTTGAGCTTTAGTAGTGTTTTTTTACATATGTAGATGCCCTTATTTTAGAAGTATAAATATTCAGGATTGATCTTGATCTATAGAGATGTTAACATCACAACAGCAACTTGCCATAGCTGAGCAAGGCAAGTTGCATGATCTCATAGTATCAATACTCACACACACAACACACACACACACACACACACACACACACACACACATAAACACAAACTAATATAAAATAAATTTGAAAAAATGTATTAAAATAATGCAAAATTATATAAAATTACAGCAACTCAAACCAACACCAGAACTATAAAACAATTAGATTATCAAATATATATCTTGCTATAAAAGGATAATAAAAAATATTCAATGGCCAAATTAATATTTTGTACTTGATAAAATTATGCCTCAAATGTGAATTTTTAACAAGGATTCATAGGGAAATATAAAATCAGTATTAACTTATAGTGTGTTTCTTCTGTACGAAATCTTAGATAATACCTAGTCTCATCCATTTTTTCCCAAAGTACATGATTTTATTTTTCTTTATTGCTGAACAATATTCTATCACTGACATATGCAACATTTTCCTATTCCAAGGACTCTTTGAAGGAAGCCTGAGTCTGACCAAATGAGCCAAATGCTATGGTTATTGTGAAAGTGAGTGAATGAACACAGATGATTAGTCTCTGCCGTGTGTGGCTGGATCACAGTATCTTCTCTCTTTAGTGTTTTTATAGTAACTTCACAAATTTGCACTCATAGTATTGTGTATTCAGTTACTTGTTTCTCACCATGGTGGATTTTTTCTTTGCTTGCTTTTTGTGACCATAACCATTCTGACTGATATGAGCTGGATTTTCTGTGGATTTTAATTTGCATTTATGTTAAGACTAAGGATGCTCATCACCTTGCACACATTTATTAGCTATTTTTATCTTACATTTTGAATATTTTTAGTTTATTTGTTAATTTTGATTGAATTGTGTTTAATTTGAGGGTTTCTTTATACATTTGGATATATATATCAAGAAAGATACTTCACACTCAGATCCCCATGTCTTGTACCATTAACCAATAGAAAAAAATGTCTCACTGTGAGGAAGCAACTTTCATTCTGGAACATGAAACCAATTGCCTTGTTCTTTGTTCAGTGCTAGAAAATAAGGAAACAGAACATAACACAAAGCAAAAAGAAAAAAAAATTTAAAAAACCCAAACAACT
Organism: Sigmodon hispidus; assembly: GCA_004025045.1. Taxonomy (NCBI): domain Eukaryota; kingdom Metazoa; phylum Chordata; class Mammalia; order Rodentia; family Cricetidae; genus Sigmodon; species Sigmodon hispidus. The sequence goes on from PVIH01004529.1 coordinate 65,225, forward strand.
TAGACTGAAGACATAACAGCACAATGAATGAGTTCATCATGAAAAGACAGAGCAATTTCAGCCAGAAAATATGAGAGTTTTGGATGATAACACAAGGTCTAAAACAATATCCACAAGTCTGTACTTACACAAAGAAATGGATAAACCAATGATTAAACAGTAGTATAGATGAGGTGAGGTGATTGGAATACCAATTAGCATGTCTGAAGTAATCACTTCATAAAGCAGAATATATGATGTGAGTATATATTCTTTTGTTGATTTAAATCAATAAAGCCATAAGTAAATTAGAACAGCAGCAATAGCTGCAGAAACATCTCAAATTATTTATCTTTGTATTAGTCTTTCTCTTCAGATGTATCCCTTAAGAATTTTTTTTTCCAGTGCATTCCTGCTTTGGTGAAGGAAAAAAGAAAGAAAAAGATTGACCCTAATGTGGAGATGCTAGAGCAGCCTATTGTGCATTGATAGCATACCCCTACAATAGGATGTGTTATAAGAATCATATTTTCATTTATGTTTCTCAGCCCCAAATCCACAGCCCCATTATACGATGATACTATGAGAAAAAAAAAAGGTCAAGTGTCCCTCAGTATGTGTGGCTCCTCCCACCACTTCTCACACCACCCCCTACTCTAAACATCCCAAGCCCAGAAGCTGGGCTACCCTTTCCCTTTTTTCCCTCTCCTTTATAAACCATCCATCTTGACAACACACTTTCTTAGCTCTTGGCTCCATCTTCACCTCTTGTCTGAAGCTCTACTCCTGTTCTACTTGCCATCTCTCCTCTCTCTTTTCCCCTCTCAATTTCACCCTTTCCTCCCTCTCTATTCATAAACTAGTTTAGTCTAGACTCTTCCATTTTCCTCTGGCTTTTCTCTTATATCTACACTAAAAACTTTCTCTTTAACCATACTTTGAATAGATCATTTTCTCATTTTCATTCATCTTCCTATCCTTTTTGTTAATCATAAGAGGTGATGTAATCTCTTCTGTAACTTTATTGGCTGAATTTGTGTCATTTTTATCAAGTACACAGGAAGGCTGAAGTGGTGTAGGAGAGTGGAGTTCAGGTTAAGAGACATCTGTTTTGCTAACTGCCCAGATTCTATGGGTTTAGGAAAGCACAGAGGCCTTAGAGAAACGTGATCAGGGTCACCTATGTCTGCAGATTACAGGCAAATTTTATAAAATTATTTTTATTGTGAAAGATAAGTTTTAGATATATTACCATTACCACTGTATATAATCTGTACTGAAATCAGAATTGTAGAAAAGAGTCACTCATGCCTTCGAGTCATAGCAAAAGCTATAACTTTGAGTTAAAAGCAAGAACACTCTTCTGTCCATAGTGCTGGATATATAGATTAGACAGAGATAGTTTTAATATAATGAGAAGCAGGTTTAAATCTATATTTAGAAGGCAATCAAATGAAATCTAAATTTTTGAGCTAGTTAATATTATAATTGTATAGCAATAGCATAGAGGAAAGGAAGAAAATCTGAAATGTTTTTATAAAATTATTTTTATTGTAAAAACTGTCAGCAAAGTAAGTTCTGTTTGCCATTCTCAGGTGGAGTGCTAGTGGCTTTACACAAGCACTAAGAGCCAGGGATGACACACCATCTGGGGCTTTCTCATCAGTGGAGAAGACAAAGCTAAACACTTGCATTCCATCCAGAAGGCTGACAGGGAAGGTAAGGACCTGGAGACCTTTTTGTTACTCAAGTAACAGAGCTCAAGCTAATTCCCCCAGATGATTATCTCAGACTAGACCATTATGCTAGACCATTATCCCTCATTCAGGTAGATATCACAAGTGATTTATGGCTTGCTGACCTCTATACTATTAGAGACCATACTATATTCTATGTCTCCTAGATATAGAAGTCACCCTCATGGTGGTAGTGGCCTGTGCTACTTGGGTCAGCAACACAGGCTCAGGCCTGCAGATTGAAAAGACACAGATGCTTGTGTCATTAGTCAAAGGAGAATGCCATTTATTGAAAGTCAATCTCAGAATTATATACCCAATGCTTTCAGGGGCATAGCACAGTGGAATTTCCTCAGGTAGCTGAAAAATACCTGAAATTTTCTTAACCAACTCCCCCCCCCAGACAGGAAGGCAGAAACATACCAGACAGGGCATGGAGTATGGAATGCAGCTACCAATCCATAGGCTATATCCTTCAAGGCTCAGAGTGCTGATGAAAGTTAGAGTAGGGGCCTACATATCCTCCTTCCAATAATAAATGACTAGGTCTCTCTTAGGTGGCCTGGATATTAAACAACTTCTTATCAGTCATGGGATAGTGTCCAGGTACCCAACACACATCTTGTCTTAGGATGAGGCTATCCCCCAAAGCCTTACCTGTTGATCCTGGGTTCCCTCAGTCAGTGGATGCTGGCTGGGTAGTATGGACTATGAGTGGAGCTTACCCATAATGTGGGCTAACTGTTATGAGCAGTTCTCTGGGTGCTTACACCATCTTTATATGTACCACCTCTGGTGGTAGGATTCTTGCCCACCATTGCAGTTATATATGCCACGTATTTTAATGGAACTACCAGCTGGAATGAGTCTGATTATTTTGAGTTTTCATTACCCCACCTTTCTTTTCTGTGGTGATAAATAATTCTTCTAATGTGTTTGAAGTTTTGAACTGTTCTAAGCATGAGTGCCACCTGAAGAGCTGCAGGGAACTTGAAAAAATGATCATGGAGGTGTGTGTGCTTGTCCTATTGCCAAAAAGTGTCTTGCAGCTCATCTTACATTTACCCTAAAGCGATTCTGGGATTCCTGCAGCTGTTGCTGCAGGCTTTGCCCTGAATCATACTGCCACAGTGACAAGCACATTGAATACCCTCCATGGGTAGAATACAAATGCAGTAACCACTTAGAATGATATAATAAGGGGATGCTACAGTTTAATTGCAATTGCCATAGTTCAGAAAAAAATTCTTCCAAGGAACTGCTACAGCTGATAAACACCTTCAGCAATTTAGCAGATACAAGGTCAACTCAAAGAAATCAGGAGCCCTTCTATACACTAAAGATAAAAGAGCTGAAAAAAAAATAAGGGAAACATTACTCTATATAATAGCTGCAAATAGTATTAAATACCTTGGAGTAACTAAAACCAAAGAAGTAATAGACCTATTTGACAAAAAATTTAAATCACTGAAGAAAGAAATTGAAGAGGATATCAGAAAATGGAAAGCTCTCCCATGTTTCTGGATTGGTAGGATCAACATAGTACAAATGGCAATTCTACCAAAGGCAATCTGTAGATTCAATGCACTGCCCATCAAAAATCCCAACACAATATTTTTTGGACCTTGAAAGAACAATACTCAATTTCATTTGCAATAACAGGAAAACAAGGATTGCCAAAACAATTTTACTCAACAAAAGCGCCTAAGGAGGTATCACCATCCCTGACTTCAAGCTATACTATAGACCTGCAGTAATAAAAACAGCCTTGTACTGGCATAAAAACAGACTTGTGGACCAATGGAATAGAATTGAGGATCCAGACATTAACTCAAAAACCTATGAACACCTGATCTTTGACAAAGAGGCTCAAAACATTCAATGGAAAAAAGATAGTATATTTAACAAATGATGTTGGCATAGCTGGATGGAAATGTGTAGAAAAATGCAAATAGATCCAATCCTGTCACCCTGCACAAAACTCAAATCAAAGTGGATCAAAGACCTCAACTTAAACCCAGCCACTTTGAACTTGATAGAAAAGAAAGTGGAAAATACACTTCTACGAATTGGCACAGGCGACCACTTGCTAAATATAACACCAGTGGCACAGACACTGAGACCAACAATCAAGAAGTGGAATCTCCTGAAGGTAGGAAGCTTCTGCAAAGCCAAGGACACTGTCAATAGGACAGAATGACAGCCTACAAAATGGGAAAAGATTTTCACCCACCCTACAAGTGATAGAGGACTGATCTCTAAGATATATAAAGAGCTCAAGAATCTAGAGCCCAAAACCTTGAATAACCCAATCAAAAAATGGGGTACAGATCTAAAAAGGGAATTCTCAGCTGAAAAACTACAAATGGCTGAAAGGCACCTGAAAAAGTGCTCTTCATCTTCAGCCATCAGAGAAATGCAAATCAAAACAACTTTGAGATACCACCTAACACCTGTTAGATTGGCTAAGATAAAAGGCACATATGACAGCCTATGTTGGAGAGGATGGGGATCAAGGGGAACACTCCTCCATTGTTGGTGGGAGTGTAAGCTTGTTCAACCACTTTGGAATGCAATATGGTGGTTTCTCAGAAAATTGAGAATCAATCTCCTCAAGGACCCAGCAATACCACTTCTGAGTGTATACCCTAAGGATGCACATTCACACTCCAAAGGTATTAGCTCAACTATGTTCATAGCAGCATTATTTGCAATAGCAAAAACCTGGAAACAACCTAGATGTCCCTCAACTGAAGAATGGATTAGCAAACTGTGATACATCTACACTATTGAATACTACTCAGCAGTAAGAAAAAATGATATCCTAAATTTTGCAGGCAAATGGATGGATTTGGAGAATATCCTCCTGAGAGTAGGAACACAATCTCAGAAAGATAAGCAGGGGATGTACTCACTCATTAGTGGTCTCTAAACAAACAAACAAGAAAAAAAGCTAAGCATGCCCAAGTGGCAAACCACAACCACTGAACAGCTTGGGATCAGAGACACCCTAGACTGACCCTTCGGATCCCACTCCAACTACAGGAACACCTGATTCACTCTCGAGGGAGGGGGGACAAAACTGGATTTGCCAGGAGTGGAGACTAATCCAAGCATTATTGGGTCAGTGGGACCATAGGACTGTTTGTTGCCTGCCCTGGGAGGGGATGGGGAGTTGCGGAGAAGAAAAAATGACCTGATGTGATAGGAGGGGGAAGGGACCTTGAATAAGGATATACAGGGATGGAAAAAAAAATTCAGAGGGAAAGCTGAACACAAAGTAAATATATGTGTAGCAATCTTATTTGCATTACCACTCTTGATAAGCCATGCTTATGATTCTTATCCTCTTTATAGTTATTGTTAACTTTTCCTCATTTTAAATTCATTTTACTGTTTTTTTTTTTGATAAATACAATATAAAGAAGGAAAAAAAAATCCAGGCATTAACCCAAAAACCTATGAACTCCTCATCTTTGACAAAGAGTCACAAATTATTCAAAGGCTAAAGATAGTGTATTTAACAAATGGTTTTGGCATAGCTGGATGGTAGTGTGCAGAAAACTGCAAATAGATCCAAACCTATTGCCCTGCACAAAACACATAACCAAGTGGATCAAAGACCTCAACATAAACCGAGCTACAATGAACCTGATAGAAAAGTAAGTGGGAAATACCCTCCAATGAATCTGTACAGGTGACCAATTCCTAAATATAAAACCAGTAGCACATACACTAAGAACAATAATGAATGGAAAAAGGTTTTCATCCAACTTACAATTGACAGACAACTGATCTCTAAAATATACAGAGAACTCAAGAAACTAGAGCCCAAGACCTTGAATAATCCAATTAAAAATGGGGTTCAGATCTAAAAAGGGAATTTTCAGCAGAAGAAATCAAATGGCTTAAAGGCACCAGAAAAAGTGCTAGACATCTTTATCCATCAGAGAAATGCAAATCAAAACAACTTTGAGATACCACCTGACACCTGTCAGATTGGCTAAGATCAAAGACACACATGACAGCCTATGCTGGAAAGATTGTGGAGCAAGGGGAACACTCCTCTATTGGTAGGAGTGTAAACTTGTTTAGTCCCTTTGGGTTGTAGTATGGTGGTTTCTCAGAAAACTGGGAATCAATCTCCCCAAGGATCCAGCAATACCACTACTGGGCATATACTCTAAAGAGCCACATTTCCACTCCACAGCATTAGCTCAACTGTGTTTATAGCAGCATTATTCATAATAGTAAGTGCCTAGAAACAACCTAGATGCTCAACTGAAGAATGAATTTACAAACTGTGATACATCTACACAATCGAGTAGTTCTCAGCAGTAAAAAATATGATATCCTAAAATTTTCAGGCAAATGGATCATTGGGAGAATATCTTCCTGAGCGATGTATCAGAAACCCAGAAGGGTAAGCAGGGGATGTACTCACTCATTAGTGAACTTTAAAGAAAAAAAGCAAAAAGAAAAAAGCATGTCCAAGCTGCAAACCACAAACACTGAACAGCTTGGGTTCTGAAACTCCAGCACCTTAGAGCCTATTCCCTCTAGAGGAACACCTGACCCATTTTTGAGGTTGGAGAGAAGAAAGGAGATCTACCATGAGTGGATGCTGAACTAAGTAAGCCACATTGGGACCGTGGAACCTTGAGACATCCTGCCCTGCTGGGGAGGAGTTAAAGTGATGAGGAGAAGAGAGAGTGAATGGGATGGTTTGGGGGAAGGGAGTTTGAGTAAGGAATAAAAATTATGACTTAGTCATAAAAAAGGAAAAGCCATTGGAGAAACCACAAACTAGTACTTTATCATTATATTTGAAAGCTCTATTAAAAAAAGGAGAAAAACACTTCAAAAAGGAGTAAATGACAATAATTATCCAACTCTTAGAATAAGATGGAAACAAAGAAACAAAATACAAAGAATCAGTGAAATAAAAAGTTGCTGAAAACCAAAAAGCAAAAAATTAGAAACTCATTAGATCACAGTAGACTTCTCTGACATTGGAAAATACTGAAAATTTGCAGTTCTCTACTTGTTAGAAGTACAAAATTGCAGTTGGCTGTAGTTTTAAGAATACATTATATTTCATACATATATGTTACTTTTTCCATATGTTAAGTACATTAATTCTTTAGTAATGCATTTTGCCATTCCTGAATAATATTATAGTGGTGATAATTTTATACTGAATGTTAAAATCTAGTCACAGATCAAAAGCATAATTTTTATTTGAAACTTTCCTTTTGACTTTGTATATAAGCTCTAAGAACTGGGGTTGGGATTGAATCCTTTTCTATCTATAGCACATCTGTTCCAAAAAGAACCTGTAAAGAAGGGGATATCAAGGGGCCAGGGAGTCCAGTATGAACTCATCTTGGTTGGGGTATAAGTGGCTCTAATAAATGTCCAGTTTCTAAGATGACAAAGTCCCTGCCAAAGCAACAAGCTTTACATATCCGGTTTATACACAGGACACAAGTCCTGTTTAAGTGTATTATCTTTATTGGAATCACAAAAATTGTTTAAGATATTATTGCCTAGCATAACAATATATTCAGTTAAGACTGGTTCTTTAGGTTCATAACTGCTTTGGTAATAGTTTTGAAGAGGCAAGGTTATATACTGCTAAAATTCCAGGGATTAAAACTCCATAAAACAACTAACTCAGTTATGCAAGTAGACAAGAAGAATTGGAAAATATTCTATAATTATTAACTGACTTGTGCCATCTTTCATGAGTATTAATGATGGGATATGATTGGAGAATTGTTCAAATGGCTTAATATGTGCTGCTACATAGGGAATAGTACAAAAGTGCTGTGTGACTTTAATTTTCATTAACAATAAATGTATAGCACTGATGTGAGAAAAACAATTTGTGAAGAGCAAAGAAGTAGAAAAATGTGAGGATTATGTCTCACTGCAGAAAGTTTCTAACTTCAGATAGTTCAGTTCTGTTATAAAAATCCCTTATACTATGTGAAAAGTAATATGATACTCACCACAACTAAGGCCTTATAAAACATTTCATTGGTTTGCCTATGGAGGCAAATTTACTGAGATCATGTTAAGAGTGTCCCTGTATAATAGTTGCCATGGATATTGTGGTGATTTGAAAGAAAATGGCCCTTCAAGGGAGGAGCACTAATAGGAGGCTTGGCCCTTGGAGAAAATGTGCCACTGTGGGGCTGAGAGTCTTTGAAGTCTCTTTTTGCTAGAGCTTCCTTGCCTTCCTGTTGCCTGGAAGATGTAGTAGCACTCCAAGCTACCTCTCCACATCTGCCTACATACCACCATGCTCCCCACCATGATAATGGACTAAACCTGTGAACTGCAAGCACACCAGAATCTGTGTACACCTGAAGAGGTTATAGCAATGTTTTCATTAGAAGAGTTGCCATGGTCCTTTGTCTCTTAACAGCAAATCAAAACGTAACTAAGAAGGGTACTGATATTAAATTAACAAGTTGATCTACCTTCTGATATATTTTTACACATGTTTACTAGTGTAGTAATATTGCTATGAAAATATAGTGCTCACACTTTTTAAAGGTTATTGTCTCACCTTACTAGAAGCTATCTATGAATGCAACATCTACTATCAAGAATGTTAAAAGTGTCAGATTTCTAATGTAAGTTCAAATAGTTTACATTAAAATAATCTAAAAATTACTATCTATAGTAATAAGTTCAGGATCTACTCTCCTTATAAACCATACCATTTTCTCTTCTCTATGGTGGTAGAAGGAAATGATGAAAGAACTCCCTATATATGAAGAATCAAATCATATTTAAAAATCCTTTCTATCATGACTTTCCTTCTCCAAGACCTCCCAAGATCCTCAAGTCTCCAAAATCTACAAGACTTTCCCAAGTGTTGAAAGAAAAATTGAATAGGTCCTGTTAGCCTGGACAACAGGCCAAAAAAAAAAAAATTCTGAACCTCTCATTTTTTTCTTTTTCCTTGGAATTATACTGACTTAAAATTAGTTCTAATTATTAATTTTTATGTAGTTTGTCCATTTCAAATGGGCTTGATTCTCTAGGGCTATAGGAAAAATGAGAATATTTCAAAAAAGAAATTATCACTTCATGAGATGATTGTGCAGATAACAAGTGAAAGTTACTAGAAGTCACGTGAACTCTTCATCTACATGCTCTGGAAATTCAAAGAAATGAAAAGATGCATTGTGTGAATCAAATTATACTGAGGAAAATTCTGAGAGGAAAATGCTAGGGGCTGGAGTGCAAGAAGGTCTATGATGTGAACAAGAGGATGTTAGGCGAGACTAAGAAACCTCAAGCAGCAACCACAGCCATCATGTTGAGTCAGAGAAACCAAATCAGTACATTTGACTGAGCTTATGTAGTAGAATATACACCAGCTCAGGGCAGGTGCAAGGTGTTAAAAGCCTAAAGAGATCTTCTCTATTTTCTCTTTCTAGGGGACTCCCTGGATGTTTTTTTCTTAAGTTTTTTTTTTTCTGGTTCCAACTTGTTCTGGGGTCTCCTTAGCTAATTGGGAGCATAAGAGGTTGCAACCAAAATGGAGTGAGAACAAATCATGAGGGAATGAGATGGTTGAGTTAGAGGAATAACAAGGAGGGAGGGAAAAAAAGAGATGGGGATCTTAATAAAGGAAGCCATTATGGGGTTGGAAAAAGACCTGGTACTGGGGTAACCACCAAGACCTCACAGGATATCCCTGGCTAGGTCTCCAACCAATAATGAAGGTATTGCCTATATTTGACTTCCGCTATAATCAGATGAATAACCACCCTAAGTGCCATCACAGAACTTACATCCAACAATGAATAGAGGTAGAAGCAGGGAAACATCGCTAAGGACTGGGCTGAGTTCCTGGTCCAGCTGACAGCAGGTTAGCAGAGTCTTTATGAGTAAAGGGAATAGGGCTTAGGAGGAAAATTCCCATAGTGATGGCTAGCAGGAGCTCTGGGGAGCTCACTGAATCAAGAAGAGCCAGCAGGGAACCATCAGGAAAAGGAACTAGACCCACCAAGGATATGCAACTGTCCACTGACATGGACAATATGTGAATCCTCAAGGGGAGAGTTCAGACTGTTTCTGTGCATGAACTGGCACTTTGGAGCCCATTTCCTCCAGAGGAACACCTAACCCAATCTTGCTATTAAGATGAGGAAATCAGACTTGCTTGGAGAAGATACTGAGCTGATCACCTTGGGCCTTCTTGCCCTTTCTGGGGAGGGGATGGGGGCATGGGGAGGAGAGAGGCTGAAGGCTGACCGGGAGGGGTCAGGTAGGAAAGTGAGGGGGAGCAAAGGGATACATGGATAAAAAAAGATCTTATTTTATAAATAAAATAAACAAAGTAAAACAAAATAAAAAAGCCTAAAGAGCTAAGGATCTGTTTCTACAAGGAAGAGCCAATAGCCAACCCTCCCAAAGAGGATTGCTGTCTCATTGTCCCACTGTCTCTCTGTCTCTCTGTTTTCTCTCTTACTCACCCTCTTCCCCACTGCTACTACACTAAAATATTTCTTTGCTTTATTTTCTCTAAGTCATTTTCTTCCTGCTCTATACTATGTATTTTGTTTCGATTTGTCTCGTTTCATTTTTTGATGTGTCCACTATCTTGCGGAATCTGTAGTGCTGTGTGTTTGTATTTGCTTGGTATTCTTTCCTGTAGTCATTAGGTCTACATACAGTCACACCTCAGGAAATTAACAAGTGTTTGTTAAAGGGATTAGGTCATTGTGGATAAACCAAAACAAGAAATGTAGATTAATAACATAGATAAAATAGCTTGCTTTTCTGAAGAATGGTAATTTAAAAAGATTTATACAGAAGGTATTACACCATGAGAATTTAATTTGGGGGGGGGGAAATCTGACATACAAGTTTGGACATATTGAATTGTGGGAGACTATGTCATTTTCTTGTATGGACAGTGGAAAAGATAGATTTGGAAACTTACAAATCAAACTGAGCCTTCCATTCAGTATTTAAACCAAACAAAACATATTTAATGAGAAATTGGGCCTTAATCTTGATTCATTGCTAATTAAAGTGTAATAATGAATTACTATTCTAATGTTTAGAAACATTAAGTATTCATACACATATAAGTGTAAAACCATTAAGCATAGCACTATGTGTTATATTATGTGTGGCTTTGTGTGTGTGTGCATGTCTTTGGGTGCATATATTTTCAAAAATGTTTTCTCAAGGTGAAAGGAGTAAGTCCACAGTGCCACGGGTATAAAATGAAGTATTAAATATTATCCTCTTATGTTATAAAAAGCCTATCATCAGTGAATCTCTAGCAATTGCAATTCTGAAAGCAAAAACTGTCCACTAAAGGTGTGTGGGTGTGGTGGAAATGCTCTCTATATGCTGTAAATAAAGGACTAGTTTGGCCTATGTAGAGCACCATAGAAGTGGGTGGAGAATCAGACGGCAGGCAGGTAGGAGAAGGGTGGAGTCAGTCGCCATCTGATCCCCGAAGGAGGAACATGTAGAGGTACAGGTTGAGCCGTGGGCTGAGCCACGTAGTGGGAAGATTAATGGAAATGGGTTGAATTAAGATGAAAGAGCTAGCTAGTAATGTGCATGAGACATGGGCCAAACGGTATAAAGTATATAAGTGTCTGATTCATTTCTTTGGAGGACAAAAGCTGCTGAGGATGAGGTTACAAACCTCTGCTGTGGGCCAGGCACAAACCCTGGGCCCGAACTGGCCCTGGAAAACATTCAAAGCCTATCCTCGGTGAATCTCTAGCAATTGCAATTCTGAAAGCAAAAATTGTCCACTCAAGGTATGTGGGTTCTATCAACCATCCTGGGAATGACTTTCAGTGCACCTGGAAACATGCAGAAGCTCAAGGGTAAGTACTTCCAAGACTCAGCCTTCATTTCTAAGAGCCATTTCTATTCTGTAAACATCAAAGTAAAATCAAGGAAAGATGCAACATTTTAACTTTGAATTTAATTAGTTGATTTCCCAGGAATTTTTTTCTCCTAGAAATGTAAATGTGCACAGTTCTCTAAAGTAAATATTTTTATTTAAATCTATAATAAGTGCAAATATGTAGTGTAAATAGTTTGGTGTGCACTTATAGAAACACAATATATTGAAATAGTCTGATAGGAGAAGAGATCACAATAATGGACATATTTAGGAGCACAAAAAGATAAAAGGCAGATGAAAAAGAGAAGCAAGCTGTGGTTATTAGACCATAGGCAGCAAAAGACATTTCCTGTTATATAGATTCTTAGTTAAAATAGTAATGATCATATTCATAGTCAGTGATGTAACAAGATGTTATGTTTGAAAGATGACAAAACTCAATAAATAGTAACTCTTACCTAGGTCTTAGTGTGTGGGGGGAGTCATGCGTATAGGCTTAGCACTAAAGAGGCTGAGGCTTGAAAAGTAATGCTGTTACTTCAGTGCCAGCTTGACCTCTTAGTGAGTCAAAGGTCTTGTATCAAAACCAAACAAAATCTACTATTAATGGAGAAAGATAGAGTTAGTAGCACCCAAAAAGGCTGAATTTATTCATTTGTTAACATTCAGTTATCCAAATGAAGCAATGTGATGGTCAAGCTTAAATTAGTGGAGGTTTCAGAAAACTCATGTGCCCACTCTTATTTTTGGTCCTCAGATAATATTTTAATTAAAATCTTCTCTGGAGCTAGAACTCAGGTCAATGAAACTTAAAAATACCAAAAGAACAAAAATATCAAATGCATAAATTTCAGGGACTAAAACAATTTGGAATTGTGAAGGGTTTGAAATAGGTATAACGTTTTAGGTAACATGCAGGTAACTCATGAAATTAACAGTCCAGTGGGTCTATATATATACTTTTCAACACAGTTTATAACCATCTTCCTCTTTTGAAATTATAATTTAATTAGAACATTTTTCCTTTCCACTCTCTATTCTTTAATACTTTTCTTTTTTGTTTATTTTTGATAATGTACTTTAATTAGTAAATTTCTTTCTTTTTTTCTTCTAAGTCCTCCTATATATTCCTCCACATACCCTTCTTCAAATTCATAATCTCTTTTTAACAATTAACGAGTTCTAATACAAAGGAATTTAGAGCAAGTGTATTATAAACTGTATAGAACAAAAATTGAACTAGAAAAACAGTTTTTATATTTGAGTATATCATATAATTTTATTGACTTTGGCCTATAGCATAATCTGTAATAACAGCCTTTCTGCCAATATAGTACAGGGCTAGGTTCTCACAGATTAGGAAAACATTTTTTTACAGCTCCTATATTAAGTCCTAGCTGCTGCATTCAACAAAACTGTTGATGGAGGAGATAAAGTGTCTCTTGGGAAAAGTAACCAGTTTCTAGAATGTCAGGAATATCTTCAAGCTTTTCTCTGGACCTTGCTTTCTCATTACAGCTGCTATTTTCCCAGAGTGGTTCTCATTCCTCTACCTTACAACAGAGATATACCATTTCTAGGACTTTCTCTCTCCCTTTCATAATCCCTTTATTTTGAGGAGGCATTCATTAGTGCCCTAATGTGCTGTGCTTACCCCATACACAGGTACGTGTCACACAACCTTGACTTTAGCACATTAGAGAAGCTCATTGCAATCTTATGTTTTGCTTAAATATCATTTACTTCTGCAACCTAACTAGAAGAAACACTCTATTCATCCCCTGAAAGACTTTGTCCTCAGCTGACTGTCTTCATTTGTTGACATACCTTTAGAAGTGTTAATACATATGTTTATATTCATCTAAAAGCCTTCTTCTACATTAAAGGTCAAAATTTGTAGGGTTTATGTCTTTATATCTTTGGGGATAAGATTATTTCTACTATTGGTTAAAAGGACAAGGAAAAGAAGGAGGAGGTTATTTATAAACTAATGATTTAATGTTTGAACAAGTCAATGCTTAATTATCTTTCTGATTGTAAGAATAATCTTGTGCATTCCAATATCAGCCCACAGAATTCATGTTCTCAAATACCATACAGAAGGCTTAACATATGTTGCTTTCCTTGTATTAAGCTGATGGTTAATAATTACCATCAACTAAATCATATTAAGCATATTAAAATCCATTCCCCAACAAACATCATTTTCTAAACTTATACTGGCTCCAGACAGTCTGGAAGTGATTCAATTCTTTGTTCAATGGAAGAATTAAGAAGCATTTAAAACAGAAATCATAAAAATAAACTCATATCATTTTACCTAGAGTCCATTTTTAAGGCATCATATGGCCAATGTGAATTGATGCTATTAGGAAGCCCCTGAAAGTATGCTACCATGACAATCAATGTGCTTATGAAATGAAAAAAAAATGGTACTTATAAGGAGTGGCTTCATATATGAAAATTTTTACTTTCATTGACTCTTAAAATAAAAATGACAGTTAATGTTAGGGAATTGGATGCCTTAAATATAATTCAGATTAGGTACTAGATGAGTTCAATAAATGATGATGTCATATTAATGCACATCACAGAATTTTTAAATGCATAGTTCATAGTTTTATGACCATCAGAAGTTATAGAGAATACAGTGCGTGCCAAGCATTGGGATGAGTACTTTAAAGATTTAAGGAAGATAGCATACCAGGGCATCGCCGTGCAGTATGGGATGGAAGAGTAAGAAGACAATTAATATAGGATTTGAAGCCACAGTGTCCTAGAGGTCTGACATGAGGTGGGATGATAGAGAATACCTAATGCTTGGAGTGAAGGAATAAGCTTTCATAAAACATTACAGAGAAGATAATGCTTTTCTTGAGCTCAAAACACAAAACACATACTGAGTTATGATATTGCCATCACGGAAACCATATAGTCTTAGAGAAAACCAAAACTGATAACTGTGTAGAAAAGGAAATTTTCTTAACTAAGCAAAAAATTTGGAAGCAACTAACATTATATACGTAAATGTAAGATAAATACCACAGAGATATATAAGTATATAGAAATTAAGAAAACAAATTTGGTTTGAGGCTTCAGTGTTATCTATTTCACCTTGGAAAGTTTATAACAATTACCCAAAAGAGACTGTGGACTGTAAAGACAAACCACATTCTCAGACAAAAATTCTTACATAGTCAGCCTAATATGACTTTGTTCTATTTCCTAACAAAAGCTATGGAGTTTTTGATCAACTTGTGATGAGAAATCTAGAGCCTACTAGGTGCTTGGGAAGTGACCACTGACACTATTTCTCTGGCTAAAAGAGTTTATAACAGATCTTGGCATCATAATATTGTACTTGAACAAGTCACATAAGAAGCTGTGCTCAATCACAAGGATAAGTACAGCCTGTGTCTTTGTAGAAATTTTGATAGTGGCCTTCAGACTATTTAGAAAATGCAAGGAGAGTTTTGCAAAAACAAAAGATAGCTCTTTGTCTGTTTGCTTCTGAATTCATGCTCCATTGAGCCTTGGAGGTTGGTTAGAAACAGGTAGGATAAATACATAACAGGCTGTTTACCAAAATAATGACATTTAGTGTGCAGTTTCTCTATTATATAGGACCAGATACCATACTAATGGCTGTAAAATATGTAGTCTTTAAACTGATAGCACAATACTGAATGTTATTTACTATTTTTTTCTAAAAACTTAATTTGAGAATGAGTGGTCTAAGAATATCCAGTTACTCAAAGTAGGTATTATGTTTTGTTTTAAATAAAACAACTTGGTTTCTGACCATATCTAATGTGAAGAAAATATTTTTAAATACTGCCAACATGATATAACCCATGTTCTGTCTAGTTCTCCTTGCTATCCTTTTCATTTAAGAGAATTCAGTATTTCAGCTTACATTGGTGCTAGCCAGTCTTGCATAATCATTGATTGCTTCTCATGGGCAATATCCAAAAGCCTGTTGCATACCTAATACTCTGGGAGTGACCAACACAGGCAAAGATTAACCTCAAGTATTACATGGCTTCTTGGACTACAGCTGGTACTGTAGGTCCAACTCCAGTGGCATAATAAAACATCCCATTTAATAAAATATGTAGAAGAGTGCATTTTCTAAAGCATTATTGAATATTATGATTAAATTGCTATAGCAAGAAATTAAGGTAATTTCTGACCTCCCAACTAAAATGAGCCTACTAGTTAATCTTGATTATAAGATTGGTAGGAATTAAAAGTACTATAGAAGCAGACCCCTTATTATGTCTCTGAGATACTTTCTAGGAAGGGTAAATAGATTTAGGAAGATGCATACTGAATGTGGGTGTCAGTATCTGATGTGACATGATACTGAATTTGGCAAAAACAAAGGAAAAAGCAAACTGGATACAACATTCATCTCTTTCTGCTTTCTGGGTACAAATGTGACCAGATGTCTCACTCTTTTGTTACCATGCCCCACAGTGATGAACTGTGACCTCAAATAATGGGCCAAAATAGATCCCTCTTTGTTTATTTGCTTTTGTCAGGAATTTTGTCACATCAGTAAGAGAAATGACTAATATAACCAGTGATGTCTTGAATAATTTGAAAGGATGAGCTTTACTTTCTTTTATATTAAATAGCTTCTCTTACAGACAGGAATTTAGTTATGGAGGAGGAGATGTGCCAATGTATCTGAATGTCAGCATCATATCTGGTTTTGTAAGATTATAAGAGGGCTTGAATTGAAGAACTTCTGGGCTGGAACCTGTTGTTTCTGAGTCTTGTGAGCTTTCCCAATGAAACTGGATAGAAGGTGCAGTTATGGAGATCAAGTCTTATTCAGTGGGGCTCAAAGACTTTAAGATAAGGATCAGAGTTTTAGAAATGTAGTTAATTATTATTGTAAAAATACAGCTTCAAGTGGATTCAGACATGATTGCCAGCACAAATAAGGCTAGAACAGAGTTTCTAAATGGGGGAAAGTGCAGTTCCACATTCTGGATAGGTTTGTGGCAAATTTACATAAGCTGGAGTGGTTTGGGAAGGTGGACTCTCAATTGAAAAAAATGCCTCCACAAGATTTTCCTGCAGGGAAATCTTCTTTTGCATTTTATTGATTAGAGATTGATGCAGAACGACCCTGCCTATTATGAGTGGTAATACCCCTGGGTAAGTGGTTCTGGGTGTATATTTAAAAAGCAATTTATGAAAAGCAAGGAAGTAAACAGGGTTTTTTCATGACCTCAGGTTCAGTTCCTGGGTCTAGGTTTCTACATGGAGTTCCTGCTCTGACTTCCTTGGAAGAAGAACTGTGATATGGAAGTGTAAGAAAAATAAATTCTTTCCTCCCTAATTTGATATTAGTTGTGGTGGTATATTATTAAAATAATAGAAACATTAACTTAAAAAAAATGGTACTATGTTATGGGGTATTGCTTTGACAAACCTGACCACATGTTTTGAGAAAGATCATGGAAATATTTTTAAACTTTGGAATATGTGGTGGTTTAGATAGGAATAGCTTCCACAGACTAATACATATGAATACTTGATGCCCAGTTTGGGGACTGGCTTGTGAAGAATAAGAAATAAGTTTCAGAATCCCTTAAATACTCTAAGAGGGCCAGTTTATATTTTGAAGTAAAAATCTTTGTGTAGCTACAGCAATCATTAATAGTTACCTGGGGCAGAAAAATTATCTTTGATTAAGAAGATACCACTGCCCCCCAAAACATATGGCTTCCCCTTCTCAGGTGTAGGGCAAAAGAGTCAGAACAGGTGAGTGAGCTGCCTGCCAGCTGAACTGTCTCACTCTCTAGATTTGGTTCCCAAGAACCCTTTCCACTGACCCTCTGTTCTACTCAACTCTCTCCCCTTGCACTGCTGTACACTTGGAACCAATTCAAGCGGACTTTCATTTCCCAGGGGCATGCCATACCAGTCAGAAGAACTGGTACAGGCACAACTATTTGAAGAACAGGTACAGATCAAGCAAACCAGAAAAACACAAAGGCAAACTCAAGCACTGACTTTCTCCTGGACCAGAGTCCTTACCTGCTACCACAAGCATAGACAAGTAGCCCACCAGCAGACCTCCTCCAATCACTCAGTGCCCAATCCACTCTCCTTTCCTCAAATCTTTATCTTACCCCCAACTTGGGCAGAGACTACCTGTTGCATCAAAGGCCAAGCTAGTTCCCAGATGTACAGCACCAAACTTAGAGAAAGAGACTCTCTGCTGGATCAATACTCATGCCAACTGCCAAAAATCCAGGCCCCATGGAACAGAAGATGGAAGGGAAAATAAAAACCAAAAACAAACACTTTATCCAACAAAGAAAAACTAAAAATCAGTACCTAGACCTATAATCAATCCCAGATTCCTAAACACCACTGGAAAAATACAATGAAGAACAATATTCAAGGCAATAATGACACCAGCAGTGTGCAGTGGTCCTATGAGAGCAAGACCTGAATATTCCAATACAGCAGAAGCACAAGCCCTTAAAGCCAACTTTATGAAAAAGATGGAGGTCTTTAAGGAGGAAATGAAAAAAATACCTTAAAATTGATGAAAAGAAAAGCAAAAAATGGAGTAAATCAATAAATCACTTTTGAAACGCTAAGAAAAAAACCAAACAAATGAAGAAACTGTTCAAGACCTGAAAATAGAAATAGAAGCAATAAAGTAACCAAAAACTGAGACAATTTTGGCAATGGAAAATCTAGATAAGTGAACAGAAACTATATAGTCAAGCACCACCAACAGAATACAGAGACAGATAGATAAAAGAATCTAAAGTGTTAATGATATGATAAAATAAAAAAGTGATCACTTAAAGAAGATGTTGGATCTAAAAAATTCTAAAAACATCCAAGAAATCTGGAATACCATGAAAACATAGTAATAGAAGAAGACGAATCCCAGCTCAAAAATCCAGAAAATATATTTAACAAAATTATAGGAGAAAATGTTCCCAACCTAAAAAAAAAATTCAATAAAGGGCAGATGTTGTAATAAGTTTTTCCCAACCTGTTTTGGGTCTGGGAGGTTGCAACCTGGCGCCGGCGGTTTGGAACCTGGTCTGCGTGCCCGCAGCTTTTGTTCCCCAAAGAAATGAAATCACATACTTATATACTTTAACACTGTTTGGCCCATATCTTATGCCCATTACTAGCTAGCTCTTTCATCTTAATTCAATCCATTTCTATTGATTTGACCACCACGTGGCTCCCAGCCCGTGGCTCCCAGCCTGTGGCTGGCAGGTACCTCTACATGTCTGTTCCTCTTGGGGGTCTGATGGAGAGTGACTAACTCCACCCTCCTTCTACCTGGCTGCCTCTGATTCTCCACCCACTTCTATGGTGCCCTGCATGGGTCCAAACAGTTATTTATTTATATCATACAGAAAACATTCTACCACAGACAGATGTCTTGTAGACTCTAAGAAGCCACAGATAACAACCAAGACTTCTATATACAGTAAGAGTTTCAGTCACCATAGGTGCATAAAACAAGATTTTGGTGGTTTGAATGTAATTGGCCCCCTTAATCTCATAAGGATTGTCACTATTAAGAGGTACCATTTTGTTGGAGCAAGTATGGCATTTTTGGAGGAAGTGTGTAACCAAGAGTAGACTTTGAGGTTTCCTGTGCTCAGGATACTGTCCAGTGTTTCAGTCATCTTCCTGTTGCCTGCAAGATGTAGAAAACTCTGATATTTTTACAGCACCATGTCTGCCTACATTTCTGCATGTTCTGACCATGATGATAATGGACTGAAACTCTGAAATTATAAGTGAGACACCCTAATAAAATGTTTTTGCTCCCTTCACAGCAGTTAAAAAAATAACAGACAGAAGTTAGAATTAGGAGTGAGATATTGCTCTTATAGGCCTGATCATATTTTTGTTTGGAGTAAAATGGATACTAGGAGTTTGAATTAGGAAAGCAGTAGAATGCTTTAAATGCTGCCTAATGGATCAAAGTAGTAGAAACATGGAAGACAGTGGTGCTGAATGTAATTTGATGAACTGTGGGAATAAAGGAGTTTCACAAGAGAAGAATATATGTGGCTTTGTAATACTTTGGTGAAAGAAATGGCTGCCTTTTGCACTTGTTTGAAGAGTGTACCTGAGGCTAAAGTGAAGTGCTTTGGATTAATTTTGTTGGCAGATAAAATCTCAAAACAGTCAAGTGTAGACTTTGTTGTGTGGTTATTATTGTTAATTATGTTAGAGATTTATAATAAAAGTGAACAAACTGAGCAAGGAAAAATATTTGACGAGAAAAATAACACCAGAAAGTAGAATGGAGCAAAGTTCTGTGTTCAAAGAGATAAACATATTGAGAAATGGGACTTTCTAATCCAGCCTTACAGAAGGTCTCCAGAACACCTCCACACCAACCAGGAACTGGGTGGCTGAACACTATTATGAACTCTTTGTAATGCAGGAGCATGGTTCTTCTCAAAACCATGACAATGTAGATTAGACAAGGAGAAATATATGCAGGCTTGGAGATGCTCTGAGAAGAAAATTCTGGCCCACTAGGCACCTAGCAAGTGGTTCCAGACAGACAGACACAACTATGGCGAGCAAATATATGGTATAGTACAGTAAGGTATGGTATGGTATGGTATGGTATGGTATGGTATGGTATGGTATGGAGAAAATAAAAATGGTTCATGTCCTGTGGACAGAGGTATATCTAAAGAGGAAAAAGAGATGAGGAATGGGTTAAGGTGGGTTGCTTTATTGCCACCCAGGGTCATAGAGATGTCTGGGCATAAACTTCTGCTGGAGCCCGTGTCTACATTCAGACTCTGATATATCCACTGTCCCTCTTTATGTCTATGGCTCCTGATACCACCAAAGGTACAGAGAATAAAGCTGTAGAGAGTTGGCTCCACTGCTCACTAACTGTAATACTAGGGAGGACTGGTCCTTCTCCTTATTGGCTGAAGAATGCAGGAGAAAAGAAGAGAATACATCTCTTTTGGACTGCACAATAGAGCTAACTCTACGAAGAAGACATGAGAAAGGCACAGAAGGTCATGCCCCTTTTATATGCCATGTAGTAACATGGGTAAAAAATGTATTTCTTTCTTCACCCCTCATCCCACACCACCTGCAGCAGGTAAGAGACCTGACCCAATTTATCACTATTGGCAACACTACTGAGATTAGGCCCTGTACTTCACCTAGGTAGTACAATAGAGCCAATCCAGTTGGTGGAAGTGTGTGTGAACCAACACTAAAATTGTAAAAATGGGAGAGGTTCCCCCATCATAAATATATCTTGTGGTATTATGGATGGGGAGAAATACCCATTCACTCACTACCCATCAACACTTGAGGCTGATAGAAGTGTTCCTGAGGTCATAATAGCAGGAGAGTTGTCACTGTCTTCCCACCAAATGAAAAAGTCAGAAAAGAAGGGCCTGTACCTTGCCTGTGCAGTACAATAGAGCCAACCCTGGCTCTATTGTTGATGAAGGTGTGGGTAATCCAGCCCTGAGGTTGTGAGTATGGTAGAGCTGTTCCCACTATTTATCTGTCTGTGGTAGCATGGGTGGGGGAGAGATGCCCTCCCCAACTCCCTCACTCATCAATGACTGAGGCAGGTCTCAGAGTATTGGGTCTTTAGACATAGGAGTAAGAGAGTTGTCACTGTCCCTAATAAGCTGCAGCACTCAGGAGAGTGGCCCCTACACCTCACCTGAGCAACACAAGAGAGCTAGTCCTAAAAAGAAAACTGGAGATGGTGTAAGTGTGAGAAGACTGACCTTGAGGACATGAAAGTTGGAGAACTCAACCCACCTCTCGCTTATCACTGAAAAAATAAACTAGCTTGTGCAATCCTGCAGGGCACATCCTGTTGGCAAAGACAGGGAAGAGCTGGATTGCTGACCAGCCCTGCAAGCATACAAGCCAGAACCAGGATTATTTGTTGACCCACACCAACATCCACTCTTGTCGGTGATCTACTAAAGTGGTGAAGACAGTGTCATTCTTGTGGACCGAGGGCTACAGGATCTCTAAGACACAGGGTAGCAACAGAATGTCCAGGAAGAGTTCCAATGAGGTCTCAGTAGTAATAGTACAACAGAAACCAGAGGCCTCAAACTAGACCAATGACTCTTTTTGATAATACCTGTCTGTAAAAATATGTGAATAAAGGGGTTTACTGCATGATTCACTGTGTCACAATGCAACATTTATGACAATATTTTTCTTCTTTCCTACTTTTATCCCTCCTCTTTTCCTCTTAAATTTTACCTTTTTTTATTTTGAGGTAGGGAAGGACATGGGGTAATAAGGAATCATAATGTGAAGGACACAAAGAAGCAATAAAACAACAACAACAAAATAATAAAATAGAGGGAACAGTGACCTCAGGGCAAAATCCTACCCAGCTAAGATTTTGAATTCTGAAAATAATTTGAATAAAAGCTTAGAGTCAGGATGAGTATTATACATCTTTAACTCCTGCATTCAGAAAACAGAGGCTGGTAGATCTCTGAGTTTAAGGCTAGTCTGGTGTATGGAGTGAGTTCAAGAACAGTCAATCTTAGACAGGAAATGAATGTAACAATCAAAAACAGATAGCTTGTGAAGATGAACAAGGAGCGATGGTCTAGCTCCCATAAGCAGCATAACTTGGCAGTTTCAACCACATTGTTCTCACTTTAGAGTTAAGAATAAAAGAAACAGGTTATACAATCTAATACCCAAGACTAGGGAAAGCCTCTGAGACTAGATATATGTTAGGAATGTCTCTGAATTGAGGCCTAATAGAAAGACCATTGTTTACATGTACTAAGTTGAATCCAAGATTGTCTTGGAGATGTTTCTTTTTTAATATTTTTTTCCTTTTATTCTTTTTTTAACTTTACAATAGTGCTTTATTTTTCTTTTATAAGACATTATCATGTAAACACAAACTACATTATTTATAGGAGATATAAAAAAGTGTATATGTTGTGGACAATACATGTTTTTTTGTATTTATCAAGAAAAATAGATAATTGAATTTAAAATACTGATAAGTTAACAATAACTATAAAGAAAATAAAAATCATAAGCATGGCTTATTAAGGATAATAATGCAAATAATTTGCTACACATAAAATTACTTTGAGTTCAGCTTTCCCTCTGGATTTTTTTTTCTATCCCTGTATATCCCCATTCAAAGTCCCTTCCCCCTCCTGCCACATCAGGTCACTTTTTCTTCTCCACAACTCTCCATCCCCTCCCTGGGCAGGGAGCAGACAGTTTCATGGTCCCACTGATCCAATAATGCTTAGTTCAGTCTCCACTCCTGGAAAATCCAGTTTTGTCCCCCTTCCCTCAAGAGTGAGTCAGGTGTTTCTCTAGGTGGAGTGGGATCCAAAGGGTCAGTCCAGAGTGTTTCTGATCCCAAGCTGTTCAGTGGTTGTGGTTTGCAGCTTGAGCATGCTTGGCTTTTTTCTTGTTTGTTTGTTTAGAGACCACTAAAGAGTGAGTACATTCCCTGCTTATCTTTCTGAGATTGTGTTCCTACTCTCAGGAGGATATTCTCCAAATCCATTTGCCTGCAAATTTTAGGATATCATTTTTTCTTACTGCTGAGTAGTATTCCATTGTGCAGATGTACAAAAGTTTGTTAATCCATTCTTCAGTTGAGGGACATCTAGGTTGTTTCCAGGTTCTTGCTATTACAAATAGTGCTGCTATGAACATAGCTGAGCTAATACCTTTGGAGTGTGACTGTGCATCTTTAGGGTATACACCCAGAAGTGGTATCGCTGGGTCCTTGGGGAGATTGATTCTCAATTTTCTGAGAAACCGCCATATTGCATTCCCAAGTGGCTGTACAAGCTTACACTCCCACGAATAATGGAGTAGTGCACCCCTTGATCCGCATCCTCTCCAACATAGGCTGTCATCTGTACCTTTTATCTTACCCAATCTAACAGGTGTTTGGTGGTATCTCAAAGTTGTTTTGATTTGCATTTCTCTGATGGCTAAAGATGAAGAGCACTTTTTCAGGTGCCTTTCAGCCATTCGTAATTCCTCTGCTGGGAATTCCCTTTTTAGATCTGAACCCCATTTTTGATTGGGTTATTCAATGTTTTTGGCTCTAGATTCTTGGCTCTTTATATATCTTAGAGATCAGTCCTCTATCACTTGCAGTGTTGGTGAAAAATCTTTTCCCAATCTGTAGGCTGTCATTTTGTCCTATTGACAGTGTCCTTGACTTTACAGAAGCTTCTTAAATTCAGGAGATCCCACTTATTGATTGTTCCTCTTAGTGTCTGTGCCACTGGTGTTATAATTAGAAAGTGGTCATCTGTGCCAATTCATAGAAGTGTATTTCCCACTTTCTTTTCTATCAAGTTTAAAGTGGCTGGGTTTATGTTGAGGTCTTTGATCAACATGGATCAGCAGGATACAAGATTAACTGAAAGAAATCAGTAGCCCTTCTATACACTAAAGATAGAAGAGCTGAAAAAGAAATAAGGGAAACATTATCTTTTATAATAGCTGCAAATAGTACTAAATACCTTGGGGTAACTATAACCAAAAAAGTAACAGACCTATTTGACAAAAATTTTAAATCACTGAAGAAAAAAGTGAAGAGGATACCAGAAAATGGAAAGCTCTGCAATGTTCCTGGATAGGTAGGATCAACATAGTAAAAATGGCAATTCTACCAAAGGCACTCTACAGATTCAATGCACTGCCCATCAGAATCCCAACACAATATTTTTTGGACCTTGAAAGAACAATACTCAATTTCATTTGGAATAACAGGAAAGCCTGGATTGCCAAAACAATTTTACTCAACAAAAGAACCTCAGGAGGTATCACCATCCCTGACTTCAAGTTATACTATAGAGCTACAGTAATAAAAACAGCCTGGTACTGGCATAAAAACAGACTTGTAGATCAATGGAATAGAATTGAGGATCCAGACATTAACCCAAAAACCTATGAACACCTGATCTTTGACAAAGAGCCCCAAAACACTCAATGGAAAAAAGATTGTATTTTTAACAAATGGTGTTGGCATAGCTGGATGGAAGTGTGTAGAAAAATGCAAATAGATCCGAACCTGTCACCCTGTCTTAGAGATGTTATAGGTGCCAGAAAGATGGGATGATTGTTGAGGGGAGATGCAAACATGGAGTAGAATCAGTCAAAAAGAAAGAAGAGCAAGAATTGTGTTACAGTCAACAAAGCTGAACAGACCTAGAGATCTGGACATTTTAGCATCATTTAGACACACAGATGTTAGAGTTTGTCCATGTATTTTTCAGTCTTGCTTTAGTCCAATGTTTTCTCAATATGTTTTCTTCGCTGTGTCTTAAAATGGTGATGTATATTCTGTACCATTTTATGTGGAAATATATAATCTGCTTATTGCTTTTGCTCTTTAGGGGTGATTATTGTTAAAAGTTACAAGAAATTCAGAGAGACTTTAAACTCTAGACTTTAAAACTTTAAAATCATGACAGATTATGGGGACTTTTGAAGTTGGATTAAATACATTTTTGCATTGTGATATTGTTATATGCTTATGGGGGCATGGAACAAAATATGTTATTTTGAATGTAATTGGCCCACATAATTTCATAGAGTATCACTACCAGGAGGTGTCACTTTGTTTGAGTAGATATGACCTTGTTGGGGAAAGTTGGTAATTGTGGGGGCCAGCTTTGAGAATTTCTATACTCTGGATATTATCGAGTATCTCAGTTGATTTCCTGTTTACTGAAGGGTGTAGGACTTTCAACTACTTCTCCAGTGCCATGTTTCCTGGTATGTCTCCATGCTCCTTAGCATGATGTTAATGGACTGAACCTCTGAAAATATAAGGAAGCCATTCCAACTAAATTTTTTTCTTTTCTAAGAGATGTTGTGGTCATGATGTCTCTACACAGAAATAAAACCCTTAACTAATATAAGGATATTTCATGACAAAGTCCAATTTAAATAATATCTATCTACAATATAGCCCTTTAGAAAGTACTAGAGGAAAAACTTCAATTCAACAAACTTAACTAGACCCATGAAAGCACAGATGATAGATAATCTCACAAAAACAAAACCCCTAAGAGAAGGGAAACACACACACACACACACACACACACACACACACACACACACATACACCTGTACCACCATCACCATAATAACTGGAGTTAACAAGCATTGGTTATTGATATCTCTATCAGTGCACTCACACCCCTATTTTAAAAAAAACCACAAACTAGCAGAATGGATATGAAAATAGAATTTATCTTTCTGCTGCATACAAGAAACATCAAAGATAGTATTACATCAGAGTAAAAAGTTAGGTAAAAATTTTCCAAGCAAATAAACCAGCTAGTATATCTATTCTAATATCTAACAAAATATCCTTCAAGTCAAAGTTAATCAAAAGCAATGGAGGACATTTTATACTCACCAGAGACAAAATCAAACAAATTAATGCTGAAATTCTTAACATCTATGCCCCAAGTGCAACAGCAACAACATTTATAAAAGAAACATTATTAAAGCTTAAATCACATACTAAACCTCACATATTAATAGTGGAGACTTTAAAACTCCACCGACAGGTCATCTAGATATGAATAAAACATAAAAGTAATGAAACTAACAGACAATATACATCAAATGAACCTAAAGAATATCTACAGAATTCTTCACTATAACAAAAAAGAATATACCTTCTTCTCAGTACCTCATGGAACAGTCTCCAAAATTTACTACATAATTTGTCACAAAGGAAGTCTCAACAGATACAGTTTTGGTGGAGTGTAAACTCATACAGCTTCTTTGAAAACCAATGTGGTAGTTTTTCAGAAAATCGAAAATCTATCTGCCTCAACCATCCAGGTATATACTCCTGGGCATATTCCCAAAAGACGTCCTATCCTATCATAAGAACTCTTGCCCAGTTACGCTTGTAGCAACTTTATTACTAATAGCCAGTACCTACAGGCAATATAATGTCTCTCAAACAAAGATTGGATTAAAAAATAATAATTGCCACATTTATACATATGATTATTATCTGCCAATTAAAAACAATGAAATTATGAATTTGCAGAAAAATGGATAGAATAGGAAAAAATAATCATCCCATGTGAAAATGACCCAGGAAAACAAATATGTTATATGCATACTTATAAGTGGATATTATTTGTAAAGTAAAATATAATCATGCTGTGTTTCATAGACTGAGGTAGGATAAGTAACAAGAAGGGCTTTACCATGAGCATAAGCACAAAAAAGAGAAAAAGGGCATAGAGAGGCATAAAATAGTTTAAAAATAAAAGTCTTTAAGGAAGAAGTCAAAGTAAAAAAAAATAACAAGTAACAATGGGAAATACATAAAATACATAGTAAGTCTAGATCCTATACAGTATTGTGCTGCTTTTGATTTTTGAATTTTGATAAGCAAATACAGCTGCTAAGAGACATGGGTTTGTAAAATGGAATGATAAATTGAACTAATATAGATGTTCTAGAAATGCTTAAACTTAAAAAAATTAAAAAGTGTTACTTTGGGAAAGAGGTTATGCTTTTTATTCCACAGGAAAAAGGAAACTGTGGATTTATTTCAGGTTAATATTGATCAGATTAAATTTAGAGATATGACTTGAAACTTCACAGGTGATATCTATCAGGGAAATTTATAGCTGATCCTCCCTGGACTTAGCCATTATCTCAATTTTCTTATGGAGTCCTAAACATGCTTTGCCCATGGCTAACATGTTGCAGTTTAGAGAAAATAATGCCCACATTCTCAATAAATGTTGTGTGTGGCTGTTGGTTGTTTGGTGGATTATAGATGTTTGTTATCACTTAGGGGAATGTAGTAAATTGCTACAATTTAAAGTTATTTTTGTTACACTGTATATATGTTTCTGCTTTTGTTTAAGGCTTTGTACTGTAGTGGAAAGTTTTTCATTTCCATTTTGGCCACTTGATCTGGACAAAGTTCTCCCATTCACCACGCTGCAGCTGCTTATAAAATAGTTACTCAAGGCTTACATTCATTATAAACTGTTTGACCTATGACTCAGGCTCATTATCAACTATGTTTTATAATGTAAATCAACTCATTTCTATTAATCAATGTGTTGCCACATGTTTCATGGCTTTACTTGTGTTCCATTACATATTGCTTTCTGGGTGACAACCTATCTGATTCCATCCTTCGTCTCCTTTATCTTTTTTTCCACCTGAATCTAAGCTAACTTGCCATGGGCCAAAAGAGTTTCTTTATCAACAAATTCTAATGAAGCATATTCACAGCATACAGAAAGACATCCACATTAACTGTACCTGTGCAGTCAATTTTAATATGTGTGGTATAATTCTAGGGTTAGGGTTAAAAGCTAATATTATAAATTAATTTGGATAATCAAGAAATGTTGGATAGTAGTCATTTATAGCAATCAAATTTGTAGAATTGTTAGGTGTGTTTTCATGATTGTGTAAAAATATATTTAGATAAATAAATTGTCTTCAAACACTTCAAACACCTATAGGATTGGACATTTAAAATGTTTTGTTAACATCGGTTTTTCATGACAGAGAAACACATTTGCTTCGTAAAAGTTTGCATATAAGATGGCAAGATTAGTCATTTGGGCAAGAAACTGCTTTTGCCTTTATTGTTTCACTGTATGATGCATAAATTGGACATGTAAGAATCACCAGAAACTGATTGCCAAACTTTGCCAAAAACAAGGTTCTATAGTCCTTCATTGTTTCTGCTTCGTAGAAATGTTGGCCAGACATTTTGAACGACACAGAGGAAAGCTACTAATAAACATTTCTAATACAAGGCAGGAGAGTACTTCAAATTTTCTACTTCATTGAAAAGATACTCTATTACTATGAGATAATTCTCTTGTACACCTTAAGGACTTGTCATTCATATTGGTTTAATAAATTATTGATTGTCCTGTTGGCAACCAGACTAGACAAATTCTGGTAAGAGAAAAGGTAGAGACACAGTTATTCAGACATAGGAAGCAAGATAACATACCAAGCTACAATGGCTAAACATTGGTAAGAATGTTTATTTATTATGGGTTAATTTAAGTTGTAAGAGCTAGTTAGTAATAAGCAATAGGTCAAATAGTTTGCAACTAACATAAGCCTCTATATGTTTATTTGGGACTCGATGGCTGTGAGACTGGGTGGGAAAAAATTCCTCTACACTCTAAGCCAGTAGGTTGAAGATGAAAGACATACCATTGCAGAGGAATTTTGAGTGGCTGTGATTGTCCAGGCAGTCAGATGTTTCTGTAATTTCTAGAGTTTTGAAAGTTGCTTGCATTGTACTTTATGTTTACTCAGGTAATATTATGTCCTTCTGGGGTTTGGGATGGAGTTGGAGACTAAGTAGTTAATGCTGCAGTTTTCTTTAATTTTTATAGAAAATAAATTATTTCTAAAACTTTATAGTCACTACGTTGGGATGGATGGGTGAATATTTTCTCCTAATTGGCTAAATATTACGGGACCAAATATTGTTAATGTAATTCTTCCTTAATAACTGATTTTGTTGTATACAGTTTTATAATTATGTTAAAATTAAAACCTTTTATTTATATTTAAGCAAAAAGGGAGAAATGTAGAATATTAATTTAAGATGTGCTACATTTGTTTTGCCTGTGGATCATGTATTTAATGATGAGAAGATGTGTTCTATTTTTTTATGTTGCACTTGTTTAACTTTGTGAAGCTGTGTTACTTTGCCTCTCTAAATCATCTGATTGGTCTAATAAAGAGCTGAATGAGCAACAGCAAGGCAGGAGAAAGAAAGGGCAAGGTCAGTAGGCAGAAAAAATAAGTAGAAGGATTAATTGCTGAAGAGAAAATTAGGGATCAAGGGAAGAATGAAAGGAGGAAGACATGAGGGGCCAGCCATAGAGCTTCATGTCAGACATGGAATAAGAAGAAAAAATGATATACAGAAATAGAGAAAGGTAAAAGCCCATTGGCAAAAGGGAGACTAGTAAAATTTAAGACAGCTGGCTATAAGCAAGCCAAGCTAAGACCAGGGATTCATAAAAAAGTATAAGCTTCTGTGTGTGTAATTTATTTGTGATCTTGGAAGTGGGCCCCTAAAGAGCCAAAGAGTAAATGAGAAAAAAAAATAACAATAGGCTAGCCATTGTGGGTGGTATCAATCCTGCGTAGGTAGCCATGAGGAATATAAAAAAGCAGGCTGTGCCAGTGAGGAAGATCATTTCATCAAATAGCACTTAACCATTGCCTTAACTTCAGTTTCCACTTCCAAGTTTCTGCCTTGAATTTCTACCTTGACGTCCCAGAATAATGGACTGTAATATGGAGTAATTTTCAAAATAAATCCTTTTCTTTCAAAGTTGTTTTTTGTCATGATGTTTTATCACAGCAATAGAAACCCCAAGACTCTTTTTTAATAATTCCTGGTGGGAGTTACATACCTAACTCCATAGGTATATAACATTATTTTTTGATCCTAGTGAAGAGAAAATTTTAAACATGACCTTTTAAAATGAATGGATTCGATCTTATTCATAAAATCTCTAGGACCTCAATGAATAGTCATTATAAAAGTAAAACCCAAAGGGTTCTCAGCTTACAATTTTTGATACGACTAGAATGTAAATTAAAAAAGAATTTTATAAGCTTTAATGATAAGATGAAAAATAACAAATCTGTGACATCAAATGTAGTTTTGATTAATCTTGGTGATGGATGAGAGTCATTTGACTAAATGGATTTATGTCTGCTTTTTTTTTTTTGTTAGTGTATGTTGGTCTTCTCTGTAGTTGTTCACTCTTCAATAAAAGAACATTTATTTCACGGGGAAATTAAGTATTTAGAATATCAGACAATTTTTACTCTAACCACTACAATGATCAGTTTATCAGACTTGACTTAAATTTTTCTATGTGCACGTGAGAATCTTCATACTCCATGATTGAATTTCTCTGTAGTTTACAATAGTACTATATGAACACAGATATAGCAGGATTATAGTAGACAACACATAATTTATGAGTCATTTACCTTCCTGATCCATAATATGTTATGTGTCGCTCTTGGTAAATTCCCACTTTTTTTTTTTTTCAACTTTCAAATGTACTAGTAATTCACATCTGTGATAAGGAGCCTTTAAAATGACTCTGAATGACTTCTTTGTGGTAACTCATATACTATTCATTGAAGGATGGAGGATAAACATACATACCTCATTTCATTAAATAATAATTGGGAAAGAGGAATGGCAGACTCAAGACAATGTTAAAAAAAAAAATGCACTTGCTTCTGTCTCTATCCCTGCCTCCAATCTCTTATTTTTTATTACTAAGACAAAAAATTCTCATGCTGTAAGTAAGAAGAAGATTATTTATTGCCAAGGGACTAATGTTAATGAAAGTCTAAAGATAGGAGATACAGAAGTGAGTAAACAGGTACTGCCCTCATCCACATCAGAAGGTGATTATACCTTGCCTGTCACTGCCGAGTATTGTAAAAACCTATGACCTAAAGGAATCCAACCAAATAATGCCCAGAGTGTTGACTCAGAGAAAGCAATAGATAATAATAATGTATTTAAAGTATGGAATCTTAGATTAATTGTTATGCTGTAATAGAAAAATAAAAAGCAATTCACAAGTAAAAGTAAATCAGGAATATCTAATAATAAACAGAGAAACACACAGCAGTGACGACCTTAAAATGTAAATTGACTTAGGCATAATTATTTCCATTAAATATTGTATATTCTAATATAGGACAAGTAGTTGCATCTCCTTTACAGAAGTCACAATACATGGGACACTGCATCACCTAATCCTCTAACATGTATAATGGACTAGGAGCATCCTGATGCATGTCGGCATAAGTAACTTCAGTTTACTGGTCCTGCAATAGTTTGATACAAGATGTTGTCATGATATAGTCTTAATGGATCACCAGTCATATTATTGCACACTATTTCTGAGTATTCTGATTGCCATTTATATAACTAAAAATTAAAAATAGACGATTGAGTTTTTGAGAATTAAATGTGCTGTTATATCATGAAATCTCAACTATTATTTTGACTTTAATGTTTTATATGTACATATGCAATTAACTGAAATAAAAAAGAAATAGAAAATAGTACACCAAAAGTTGTACTTTGAGTAAAATTCTATTTCTTAAACAAGACAAGTGAATGCAGGGGGTGAGTGACAGACTGATTTCTTGCTAGTAGATAAGAGGTTGTCATGGTGATAATTGCATAACATCTCCATGCAGTGAAACCATCTGTGAAGGGGTAGAACATTTCTTAAAAGTATGTTATGCTGTTAGCATGCTATTTTTAGTTGGCTATAAACAGTTCTAGCATAAGGGTATTTTGTTTCCTTGACATAAACTGAAGCTTACAAGAAGTAAACACTAAACATCCCACCCTCCAACTCATATTTGCCTTTCGTTACCTCTTCTTACAAGCTCATTGTCCTTGTGAGTGCATTGATTCACTTGGTGTTTGCTGAGTCATACATACATACACCAAGCTGCTTTGTTTCAAGAATTTTACTGTCAGAATGTCACTTAAGACATATCAGTACATTCAAAATATATATCCCTACATAACATTCCCTTGAGGATTCCTGACTTAATGACACCAGTCTTGTATTTAGGATATTTGTTTTGATATTATGTTTATAATAGTTTTAGGTTGGTACATATTAATAGATAATAAGATTTCTCTAGATTGGTGACTTATATAATTGTACTTTTTATATTCATAGTCTTAATTGTTTCACCATTAAATTTTTGTAAGTTCTTATACTTGAATAATAATAAGTGATTCACTAATCAAGAATTACTTGCCTCTATGTATCATCTGTATAGGATTTTCTTTGCCAAGATCTTCCATACTTTAGATTTAATTGTATTAGAGATCAAAATGCTGTTGGGGTGCCACGATTTAAAAAATAAAAAAGAATGTTAATTGTTCAAGTGAGGACCTATTTCTCCTTCTGATTTACTCCTTTAAACCTCTTTTTTCTTTTGTGCAAACATTAAAGACAAGTTTAAAGGTCAGACATTGTCTGCATTGAGAATAGCATTTGCTTAAAATCTATTATTATAAACCCTACTTGAATTTCACAGTCAGTGGAGCTTGCAGCCTGATTGCAGGGTAGTGAGATAACAAATGCAAGGACAGGCAAATTTGAAGTACATCATTAAATATTTTCAGGAAGTAAGGAATCACCTTATATAAGACTCAAGGATATTTGGTTAAGAATAAAGTATTATACAAACACTATGAAATACTGCTAAATGCTAATGATATGCCTTTATTATAAACACAACTTTCAATGCTTATTTTTCTTTTAGATAAGATAAGGTGTTGCTGGATGTCATCTTTGAATCTTTAAAGCTATGAAAGTCTTTCCTGGTTCCTTGGCTTCCTAGGAAGAAAGGATTGCTAGGCTAGCAGATAGGAATGAGTCACTCAGAACAGTCAGGTTTCTGTAATGCCTCACTCATTTATTGAATAAGCTGCACTCTACTCATGTCACAGATCCTTGCTGCCTAGATTAGCTCTAATTTTAGAAAGCTCTATCCTAGCCACAACTATATTACATAGATGGTGCTGGATCTTGTTTCCTTTACAAGCTTCATAAACTCTAGATGATTTTGTTTGCCTGCCCAGTTTCACCCAGCAGAATGCTTACAAAATGTATGACCATAGTGTTTAATTTGTATAGAAATCTGACACTTTTGATGTAAATTCCTGGCTATACTGTGCATGCAGAACTTTTGGTTGACTTCTATAGTCAGTGAGGGATCCCCTCCAGTATTGCCCACTGGTGTTACATTGGATAAAAAAAAAATCTTGTGTTGACTGGTCTTCTACTGTCTGCTTTTGACTTTTATCATTAGTAGCATGGATGGAACTGCCAGCATGAAAAGGAACCATTAAAAATGACCCAGAAACTGCAACAACAAGGATAGTGGTGAAAGGTGTGGTGACAAGAAGATATTTGAAAAGTTAAAACAGCGGCTTGAGAAGTAACTACAGAAAGCCAAGCTAATAACTCCAACAAAAGGGCAAGTGCAGAAAGGACAATAAAAGAAAACCAAGACTAAAAGTAGATATAAGACCACAGAGGACTGGAGGAAAAACAAACTACAAAATTTAGTTTCTGAAGTCCCAGATAACTGTCAAGTCCAAAAAGGTTTCTGGTACTTCAGGCTCCAGGGCTGTAGCAAAAGCAGGAATAATCTGTTGCTACCTCCTCCTTACTGATGTATGCTGCTACTGGGCGCTGAGGACCATAGAGACTACTAAATACCAGCATCACTGTTTCTTAAACTCAGAGCAATAAGCAACCTGCCTGAGACCCTAGAGCCACAGTCTTCTGCCTTCTAAAGTATAGCTCTCAAGATTTAGAGGCACATATCTCTGGATCTGCCCTTCTAGTCTGTAGGTTTGGGTACTTAAGGGTCTGAGACTGTAAACTATCAAAGAGCTTCTCTTCCACCCACCATTGCTATCTAGGTATAGGAAAACTTCAGCTAGTGTTGGTGACAGACATCTCAACATGTCCTTTGAAGTTAGCATACTTTGGTGAGAACTACAAAGAAAATGAGGAGGATCAGAGTGTAATGGTTGTATAGGTCCTTGCTGAGATTTTTTTTTAAATCCCATCTTTTATTATCTCACTAAATCATAAATGTGAAAGTGAAATAGAAAATTAAGGATAATAGCAGTGCATTTAACATGCATTTAAATTATCAGAACTATAGACTTGCAAGAATGCTCAGCAGGTAAAGACATTTACTTCCTGTGTTTGATCCTCAGAAGCAAAATGGAGGAAGAAAAGAACTAACTCTCACAAGCTGTGTATTAACAGAGCAAAGTTCCTAGAGACTTTGGAGGTATCATTGGCTTCTAACATGCTCTTTCAATTACTGTAGGTAGACTTTCTACTTGACTTTCAATATTCTACTAGATATGGGCAAGACTGCTATAACAACACTGGTCTTGATCTGATAAACCCATGTTATCCACAGGACTCTTATAAAAACAGAATCCAGTTTCTTCCTTCATACATTTAATTAACAGGAGAAATAGTTACTGTGAGTCTCTGATATTTTATCTTAAAATCAAACAGCCTGGAGATGCTGACCTCTAACACCATCAGTGACAATGGAAAACAAAATACTTGGCCATTCATTCCCTTCTAGAGAAAGAAGCTCAATGCATGGGATATCAGTTGGATTATCAGTATGTTTGAAAGCTGCAAAAGTAAATGGAAGTTCAAAGAACTTCTCTGTTTCCTTCAGGAACTAAAAACACACATACACACACATACATACACACATACACACACACACACACACACACACACACACACACACACACACACACCTCTTTGATTTTTTTCTCTTTTTCTTGCTGAATATTTTATTTAGAAAAAATTGCTATATTTGAACAGTGAGGAGATCAGGAGGAGGCAATCCTCCCTTCCTTCTAGAGCTAATTATGATTATACAAAATTTTATCCTTTTTACTTAATGTTTACCAGCAATGATCTTCTAAACTGTGCTTCAAGATTCATGAATTTTTTTCAATATTTTCAGAATGCAGAAAGTGAATAGAGTGTTATATATTCTGAGACACATAAGTAATCCTAAAATAGCAACATATAAAAATTACATATAAAATCATGCTTATGATTTTTAATCTTCTTTATAGTTATTGTCAACTTTTCAGCATTTTAAATTCATTTTACTGTTTTTTGATAAATACAAAATAAATAAAGAAGAAAAAAAATTACATATAAAATCCAGTGTTTATTGCATGCTTTAAATGATTCATGCTTTTATGAATTTTATTGCATGTTTGATTATCAACTCATCTTAGGTTGTTAAAAAGTTCTAAAAAATGGCTATTATTAGAAACCATCTCTTTCTTGTTATCATTATATTATTACTACCATTCCAACATATAGTATATGGGAAATCCCTAACTTCCTACCTTCTTGCCAAAAAAGCATAATGAAAAGAGTAACATTTGTGCAATCAGTTAACAATAGAATATATTAAATTAGCTTTAACATGCATTTCTTCAATAACTACTAAGAATACTTTTATCTTTATTCACTTAGAGTTTTCTGTTTCCACAGTGCCCAGCTACATGCTTTTCTTTTACACTATTAGTTAGATTTTGCATATTGATTGAGCATATTTCCTTGCCAACTTGTTGCTGGGTTTCAACCTGTATTGTAAATTTCTGATGAGTGCGTATAATTGTGAGTTGGGTTTTCTTTTGCTACCTTTAAAATTTTGATTTACATAAAACAAAAGCTGCTAATTTAAGTATTATTTTCTTCCTTTTTAAGAGCACTTTTAGCAAGATAGAATTCATTACTATAAACTTTACTCACATATAAGTTAACACAGTTTTTTTTTTCATTCAATAAAACCAATGCTAAACTTTCTCTACTTTAACGTGTCTACACATGGTATTTTACATAAAGTAATCCTGCTTAAAGTCTAGAATCCTAAAGCTAGAGAAGTCACTTTATATTACTTGATAATTTCTAAGTATGAAAACCCAAGTGTGTTTAACAACTCATACTCTTGTTAATAATTTATCTGTCTTTTCTTTCAAAAACGCATTTTTATGTTAATTGTGCAAAATAAAAACTTTTATTATTGCATGAATATAATGAGCTTCCATCAAATTTACCTCCCCATGATGCTCTTTTGGTTCCTTTTGCTGCTTCTGGTTTCATCTTCTCCCAAAATAATCTCCTCATATCATAGCTTTAAAAGTAAGAACAGATACCTCATGTCAGAGAAAGCATGTTTGATTTTATGAGCATGAATTATTTTGTTTCACACAATGATTTTCAGTTTTATCTATTTTTCTTCAAACAAGATAATCTCATTTATATGTAAATATATGTGTGTGTTTAGAATATTCAGATACAAAGCATTATATTTAATTATTTGCATTTTCTTTAAGAATGCATCTAGTTTTGGCCTCTGAATGATTCAGTGACTAAGCTATTGTGCATCGTTCACAATGAACTTATCATGCAGATATTTCTATGTTGTGCTGACTTAAGAGTCTTTTGGGTATGTGCCAGGAATGATAACTGAATTATGTTACTTCCAGTTTTCTTTTTGGTGAAAAGTCTCTACACTTCCACAGTAGCTGGACTAATTCACATTTATAATAATAGCTGGTAAGGATTCCCTTTCTTTACATCTTAGTCATTTGTTTGTCCTCTGATAATACTTTCAATTTCTAACCTAGTTCAGGCTTCTTTGACCTCAAGATTTATCTATCTTAAACTTCTGAGTGATGCAATTCAAGACATAAACAAATTCAAATGTTTTTATATTTCTGACAATGTTTTGTACAGATAAATTGTTTTGCTTTGGATTAAGTCTGACTTATCAATTATCCATTTTTAATATGCCTTTTTGTTAGTCTTTCAAAATTGTGGGATGAGACTGAAAATTTGACCAAGAATATAGAACATCACACAATACAAACTTGTGGATCTAAAAACCCTATCCTGAGTCAGATATGATGTGGCATTTAGAAAAAGGAAGGAGAGTGAATCCTGACACTACCATCTTCAGGGAAAAGTATAAAACTATGAATGGACATTCCTCTGAAATCAGGACCAATTCCAAGTGAAACAAAAAGATTGAAGTCAAATTTAGTCTTCTTGAAAAGAAAATGTAGTAAATAATCCTTTAAACTTGTAGATAGGTCAACTTTCAAGCAAGACATTTATAATCTGTCAAAATAAGATTTAAAATTACCATGTAGTTAATAATTAATTACCTGTCAAAAGGCAAACAGGAAACACTGGACATACAAACTAGGAGATAGACAAAATTCACAAAGAGTAATACCATGGATACAGGAAAGCAACTCTAAAATAAATTTCTTTGAAGAATAACATCAAGTAAAACAGTGAACAAAACTATTAATATAATTTTACAAGAAATGAAAAATAATGTGAATATATATTGAATATACTTAGAAGTCACAGAATTAAAATTATATTTTATTTCACAGTGTATATCCTTATACAAAATAATCTTGTAGTCTCAAACAAGATTATTGAGCAACATGGACACATGACCCAACCCGGGTAATGTATTTCATGTTGTCCATCTGTTATTTATAAAAACAATAATTAAGAATTATTGCTTTTGCTAATAATAGCACTTGAAAATATGCCTTATATATTCTTTACATTCAAAGTTACAGGAACCAATGTAAATATTCATCAAAGCAAAGGTGGTAGTAATTCAGTTGGCCTGCATTATCACATTGGTTAAACCAATAAATCAAAATAGGTCTTATACATCATTTTCATTGAATTTTGTCAGTATTGTTATTGGTGGTTATTCAAAGTACAAATTTGGACCTGTGTATACTATATGTAATGACCACTATTTTTCAAATGGCATTTTAGCATACATAGATTTGCTGCCCCTTCAGGAACTGGACCCTATTACTGTATACATTGAAGGATTACTATGTACTTATATAATTCAATATTAAGTGGCAGAAAATATTAATGTAGATTTGTCTAATGTAAATTCATGTTGAATATAGAAGAATCTCTTCAATTTTTTTAATGTGTAAAAAAGTTTCATGAAGGAACATGTATTGTGATCTTACATATACAAAATTTGAAAATACACACAAGTGCACCCCCATAGACACATACAGAAAGATTTACTATACATACATGTACATAAATATAAAAAAGGTACACACACTTAAAATTATAAAAAAAAATAAGAACAAAAAACAGCAGAGAAGTGACTGTTGTTTAGGTTGAAAGTTAACTTTGCTGGGGAGACTGGAGACTGTAATATAAAAACATAAGGCCTTTTTATTAGAAAATGTGTTCTTGCTCATTAATTTCTCCCCAACCATATCCTTCCTTTTAGGAACCCTGAGATACACATGAAGACATTCCATATCTACCTGATAGGAATAAGCTCCAACCAGAATCAAGGCATATTCCTTACTGTTTTTTTTTCTCCTGTTTATCACATTCATACGCTTCCTAACGAAGCCTGAAAAATGCATCAGATCTTTGAATGAAATCCCTGAGATTTCTAACACTGTTTTGACTATAGCAGCAAGCAAAATGCCAAGGGATGGGGGGAGAATTCTGCTAGTATCTTGAGAAGGTTCTTCATGGTGTTCATGTAGGTCCCCAGTGCTTCTAGGCTGAGCAACAGAGTAAGAGAGGCATTCAACCTGTACAGGAAGACATAAAATTTTGACTAACTGTTCATGCCTCTGGAATGAACACCTATGTTCTGCAGGCACAGTACTCCAAGGCTTGCCTGTTTGTATGGCATTCCTGAGTTTTTAGAGGTACTCCATCCAGGCATTATGAACAAATGCTATATTCCAACCGTTAGCAGGATTATAAGAACAACAAGTTCCCTATGGACAAAGCCAACTAGAACAGCAGGAAATGAAAATAAATTGTTATTTTCATCACATATGTAGGTAATATCAAAATTTCCCTGGAGAGAAGAGTAGGAAAATAACTTGATTTAGTAAAAATGAGATTAAGACAGTTATCATAACACTAAATTTCTAATTATATTCTTTTAATGAAATAGAAGCAACATTGTAAAGCAGAGAAGTGTATCAAAACAAAAATGTGTGAAATCACATGCATAAAGTTCATTTCTATATATATTAATAAGATCTTTATATATTTTCAGCCTTGGGATAGATGCTGTGGGGATACAATGATAAATCAGAAATAACCTCTGCCCTCAATAGGATGAGATTCAAGGAGAGAAGCAAATAAACCAAGAAATATTGCAACACAATTCAGAGTCTTGTAGGAAATCCAATAGACATGAACAAAATTGTCAGAGATGAGGGTGGAAATTTTACCACTGTCGTAATAAGACATGGTTTCATAGCTGGATATGGTGGTTGATTACATTTCTTCCCGACTAGCATGCATAGCAGTGTTAAGTGGACTAACAGTTTTGTTTGTTGTTTGCTTCAGTAATAAAGTTGAGAGGAAAATTTGATGAGAAGATAGAGGAGATGAGATAGAGATGATGAGAAGGGAGGAAGACACAGGAGGATATAGAAAGATCAAATACATACAGTGGTAGATTTGATCAAAACAGATTGTATGCATATATGGCATTATCAAGAAATACATTAAAAATAAAAAAAGTAAGGAAGGTGCATGGGGAGACTACATTCCAGAAAGATTAATCTGACTGTGGAATAGCCTAAAAAGAAAGTAGAAAAATGAATTTTTCGAAACAGACACTGGAATGCCAGGAGTATGGACAGTCCTATAGAATAAAAAAATCACTGTAAACACAAATAAAATTTCAGCTAAAAAATTCTCAATGACTTGGGAGAAGTAGACATGAAAAAAAACCTTCAATCATTATTGCTATGTTAGTCAAAACTGCACTGAGACTCTACCTTGCCCTACCAGATTGATACTAACCAAGAACACAAAGAACATTGCTTCATGGTGACATTGGGTGGATCTAGCCGCTACTGCTTAGAATGAAAATCAGCACAGCCATCATGTAAATCCTACTGGAGATTCCTTATCTCATTAAAAATGAAACAGCCTCATGATCCTAAATAGATTTTTCAAAAGAATCAAAGAATATTCATATTGCCATGGATACACGTGTTGCCCAAGTCATTGAATCAACTTCAGGATGACTCAGTGGATGGATGAATAAAGAAAATGGGAAATATGCACAATTGAGTTTTACATAGACACAAGTAGAATGAAGCCATACGGTCTGCAGGAAAATAGATTAAAGTGTATCATATTACATCATATCAGCCAGGCCCCCAAAGAGAAGTACATGTTTTTTTTTGCATAAAGAAGAAAATAAAAAATATAGAAATTAATAGTGGGTTATTAGCTGTGTGGAAAGGTAAGAAGAGGAGAGGAATATAAAAACTGTAAAAATTATGAAAGTACATTATGTGCCTATGTGCAAATGGCATATAAAGCCTTTTACTTTATGTACTTATTATCTTTAAATAAAATAAAGAATTCAGAGGTGGGAAAGTTGAAGGCTCAGTGCATAAGAGCACTTATTGATCTTTGGAGAACCCAGGGTATATTTTTAGCACTGAGGTAGCAGTTAATAATCCAACCATGTTACCAAGATTTCAGCAGATCTTTTACCCTCTTCGCCCCTCTGCAAAATATGAAAAAAAACCCATACTTACAAAAAATTAATAAATATATATTTGAAAATAATTTGTCATATAGAACATATGTAGAGTTATGAGTTATTTAAAGTATTTAAAGTTTATGTGTCTGTGATGTTTACAGCTTCACTAATAAGAGAAACATAAAATTGTGAGTGCTGACACAGTGCCAGTTCCCTCTAAAGTTGTGAGATATGAGGAGGTTGATGTGGAAGGTCATCTGCATACAAAAAGCATCAGAGAGATTGGTAATATAGGTGGTAACTGAGAATGACAAGCTGCAAGTAGCATATTAAGACAAGCCACACAGGAAATACAATGATAAAAGCTGTTCATACAAAACTTCCAGATAGACATATTAGTAAGGGACACAAAATTATAAGAAAAGTTTTATGAATGTCTTACAGATAATCCAAAGCATAGTGTTAAAAGATAGGTATTATATAAAAATGGAAAAGAGGTTTGTGGGAAATAGCCAATAAGACAAGGAAGAGAAAAGTTTTTGAAATGTGGTAGCAGCCAGAGAGCTAAAAAGAGATAAGAATGCAACCATTCTATAGCATGCAATGATGCAAAAACTGGGTAAGGGTACTGACAGTATTTCAAAAACTTTAGGGAAATGAATAGTGCGTATTATGACGTATTCCAAGAGTAACATTAACCAATGACTTTCTGCTTTAATTTGTTTTTATAAAAGGATATAGGAAAGAGAAACAAATAGAGAGAAGACAAGAAGTTTCTGGCCAGCAAATATTAACTTTACCACTTTTTAAAAATATATGTTTTAATTAAAACAGAATTACATCATCACTATGCCTTTTCTTCCCTCTAGCTCCTCCATCCTTCTCTTTTTGATCTTCTCCTCTCTCAGAGTTTTTATTGCCATGAAGGGATACCATGACCAAGGCAGCTCTTAGAAAGGAAAACATGTCATTGAGACTGGCTTACAGTTTC
This sequence comes from Sigmodon hispidus, assembly GCA_004025045.1. Lineage (NCBI taxonomy): Eukaryota > Metazoa > Chordata > Mammalia > Rodentia > Cricetidae > Sigmodon > Sigmodon hispidus. The sequence goes on from PVIH01004529.1 coordinate 107,076, forward strand.
GGAAGTTTAGTCTGTTATCATGGCAGGTGCAGGTCATGAGTGCATGCAGGCAGATAAGGTACTGAAGTAGGAGCTGAGAATTCTACATCTTTATTCACTGGCTGCAGAAAAAACTGTGTGTTACATTAGGCTTAGTTTGAGCCTCTGAGACCACAAAGACTGCTCCCACATTGATACATTTCCTCCAACAAGGCTACAACTCCTAATAATGCCATACTATATAGTATAAGCATTCAAACACATGAGTCTGTTTGAGTCATACTTATTCAAACTATCACACATGCCATCCCCTTGCAAGTTGACAGACTCTTTTGCTTTGATTATTTTACTTCTTACTTAATTTGTATTTGAAAGTTCTTTTTATCTCTGTCTATGTTATTTTGGGTAGTTTACTTCCATACATTGCTAATATATTGCCAATCCTCATTGGAGACTTTCATCCACACTGAACAAACTGAAGATCCTTTAATACAGGAACATTTAGCAGTACTGCATGACCCAAAAATCTCTCTGGTAGGCATGGAATATAATTCTAGAATGACAGTCTATGCAAACAGAGACATAAGGAATCTTCATTTTGTAAACTTGCTAGTGGATGTGAGCAATGTAGCAATGTTATCATATATGATAACTGATATACTCATATACCAAAAATACAGAAGAATGAAAAAGTGCAAAATGAGACAAAGACCTTAAATATAAACATTTTGTAATTTCTACAACATTTCTAAACCTCTGTGTTTTAGTTTAAATTATTCTATTTATTTATGATTGCTTTAAATTTTAAATTTAATATTTTAATCATCTGCTAATGAAAAATTAATACATATTTCTAATAGAGGACAAAAGAAAAATAATCTTATTTAGATTAAGACAAAAGGAGATCAGAGAGTAACCAGATTGTCTGAAGCCATCAGAATACTTTTCAATATAGACTAAGAGATAAACAGATTTTCTAAAGGTGAAAAGAGAACAAATTATACCTGTCTCAAAATGTCAGGAGAGGTTATGTGCCAACTACTGACAAAACTGAAATTGATTAAATTATTACAGGATTATAAGTGGAAAGATATATTTGTGTAAGTTATATATTTTAGCTAAGTTAACTAAATATACACATTTTAATAGGTCATAATGATTTGAAAAAAGACAGGCTTGCAGAATGATAGAACTGATAGAACTGATGATAGACTTCCAGACTGATAGAACATTCTGGCATTTTTGAGTCATAGATAGTGCCAGGACTGATCCTCATATCCAAGTATATAAAAAAGAAACCAGAAACCATTAGAACTATGAGATGTATCTTGTACAATAAGTGGGAAGGCACAAGTCCAGAAGTCACAAGATAAGAGAAATTCTTATGCGAAGTACAAAAGGCTTGAAGAAGATACAGATGAAAGAGGAATACCAGCCTTTTAAAAGCCCAAAGCTGAGTAAGATTACATGTTGTTATGTTGACAGCGTTCTAGTGGTTAGCAGATATACAAGCATGCTTCTAAGCATAAGAACCTAAGAGACACTTCAATAGAAAGATTCTTCAAGTCAGGAATGAACTTGATGAGGCAAATGACATATACTCAAATAGTCTGTTCACAGAAAGCATGGGATATGAAAACTGAACATGTGGTTCTCATGGACAGTAGCTGCTTTGTTTGGACTTCAGAGAAAATGTTGTAAAGCCATGAGATGGAATTTAAAATAGGGGCAATGTGTTAAATAAGGCAAATATAAACAGGTCTATATTCTCTTCTGTGCTAGATTCTAACTGGAGTTTACTTTAGAAGGTATGGCAAAACACAGAGACTCATAAAGGAAGTTTACATTAAGCAGTCACTAGAGACAGAAGGCCTGGTATAAAAGAATACATGGAGAGACTGGGGATCAGGCAATCCTAGAAGCAATGATACTTGAAGAGACAATATATTTCCTGGGTTTTATTGGATTTTTCTCAAGAGCCAATGTAGACTCAGAATATATATTCTGCATAAATAATTATAAAATAATTTCAACAGCATCTAAATGCTTATACATACAGTTATGGCCCCTGGCTATTTAGTATGCATCTCATGAGATATTTAAGGCAGCTAAATAATGACTTGTCCTGTGTAAATATGACAAAAGAAGTAGCTGAGAATATAGTTTCTGATTGGTTCCTTTGTATATCCAAGACTTTTTTAGTACAGAAATTGTAATCCCTAGGGTCTGATTAACTAGTCAGGATAATCCACAGATTTCTGACCCCAAAAGTTAGAAGAATGAATAAAACATACAGAAATGAGGAAATAGTTAAATATACCCTGTAACACACTTATCGATGGAGAACCTAGAAGGCGAAATTATAGACTTGTTTCTAAATTGACAGTGATCACTTCTTATATACTATTATGCTTAACACATGAAATTGTTCTTAGTACTCTTTATCTCTCTTTCTCTCTCTCTTTGTTTGTGTGTGTGAAAAAGAGAGGAGAGAGGTATTCAATAAAGTTTAGAAGCTAATATAAAAGGATAAAATATTATTTGTTATTATTTTAAAGACTTGTTAGCCACTGTGCTAAAGATTTTATATATTATATTTTATTTTCATATAAAATATAATCAAATAACTTCTACTCCAATGTGTGTTTATACTTGAGATTGGGTCCTTAGGATATGAATTCATGCTTCTTGGGGTTATATTCATATTTACTATATGGTGATTTACCTCAAAGTAGATTGCATACCAATTACTGCGTATAAAATTTATAATCAGAGTACAGAATTTGGGATTCCTTCATTGTGTTCTAATTTGCTTCTAATTCAGTCATGTCCTGACTTCTTTACTGTTAATAAGAGCCACCTTAATCACAGTGCATGGTCACAGTAGAAAAGCGGTAATGCAATGCATCGTCGCAGTGTATCAGTCCTTATCAGAGTACATGACTTCAGTGTGTCACTACGTACAATGGTGCATAGTGGTAGAACACTAGTCCATGGTACATGGCAGCAATGCATTTTCAGCTTCTATTTTGAACAAGACAGTGGCATATAATTTAAGAAAAACATTCAGCCAGACTCTGATCATATAAGACCATAAATCTTCCATCCCCTGAGCAACATTATTCTGTCACCCACTTCCTACAGACATAAAGAAATGTGGGATGCCTGCCAGAGAAATATAATGAAATGTAAGAGCAGTTATAAATGAAGCACAACAAAGGTTTGTGATTGGCCCATGTCCTCCTTAGGGACTCTCTTTCATCTTTGGCTTTACTATCATGTTGCCCCTTTCCTATATTACTTCTATTTATGACATTTGTCCTTTTCTTTTATTCTCTTTTATGCTTTATTTTTTTGTTGAAAAAAAAACCAACAACCACGATTTATGGGTATTCAGGAGTTTGCCTTTTACTACTTTTTAAAACTGATTATTATTTTTTCCTTCTGTGACTTTTGCCAGGATTTACATTCTACTAAAGCCTTTGATCTAGGTCAGCAGGAGTGGTTGCGTATGGACTATCATGTTGAGCAAATGTTTTTCTCCTACCCAAGTCAGTCTTAGTGTTTCTCATTTAGTCAGTTAGCATTGTTTCTACATCTAAAACAAAGAATAATAATGAGAATAAAATACAAAGGCCAGAATATTCATTTGATTATTTACTGAGGGAAACATTGGCCCATTTGATTTCTCCTCTGTTCTTCTTTCATTCTTGATCATCAAGTATTGACTGTATGCCTGATGAATATTTATTCACTGGGTTGGCAAATGTCTTTAGTACAGAGATACTGTGCCTATGAGCAGTGGCCAGAGGATAGGGTCGATAGACATGAGTAGCCAGGGTGAAAGCGTTCTTTTTACTGTCATTTAGCATGAAGCTTTCTCAACAATACAAGTAGTAACAAAACCCTCTAGTTGAACCTATCTGCTCTGATCACATTCTATAACTTGTATAAGACAGAACAAAACAGATGTGCATGGGAGATTGTATGTAGTGAGTGAGGGAGGGAGGAGAAGAGGAAAAAAGAAAGGAACAAGAGAGAGGTAAGAGACAGAGAGTACCTCTATAGTGAATACAGCCCTGTCGAAGTCACAGTGTACATGTGGAAGTTAGAGGGTAACCTCAGGTGATATCCCACCCTCCCTCTCTCCTTCTCACTTTTTCTTTCTCTCTCATCTTTCAATCTTGGAGAATACATATGCCATTGCCCCTTTAAGACACTAATGTGGGATGCCTTTCTTTATGCTATGCAATACCATTGGAAAATAAAGGAACTGTTTTGGCCTATGGCAAGCTAGCTTATAGGTAGGTGGGAAACCTGAACATAGATAAAGAGAAAAAGGGCAGATTTAGAGAGAAACATGATCCAAAAATCAACATGTAAAAGAAACACAGATAAGCCACAGGTCATATGGCAAGACAGATTAATGAAAATGGGTTGAGTTAAGAATAAGAGATAGCTAGCAATACGGCTGAGTCATAAACCAGGCAGCTTGTAATTAATAGAAGCTTTTATGTGCTTCTTTGGAACTGCTGCTCCATACCTCAGAGCTCAACAGAGCTAAGAAGCTGTAGACAGGTCCAGACCCTGGGGAAAGTCCGGGCCAGAGACTCTTACTACAGGACACATTTCCACCTCATCATTCACTGGCAGAGCCTAGAAACTAAACATTTTAGTGGATACCTAAATAAAGTGGGTGACAAAGGCTTTTATAAAATGAAGATTTGTAATAACAGTACACAGAGAAAGCAACTTCCAGGGACAAACTCAGAATTGGCAGTGACATACCAGATGGCAAACAATACATGTCACCTCCAGAAGCTGGTAAAATGCAAGAGGAAACAGCAAAGTGTCTTGGTTTAGAGTCCCAGTCTCAAGTAATGTAAGAAAATAACACAGATTTTTCTTTATCTTTTTCTTTACTCATGATATTATATACATATTGATTTATTTTAAAATCTCACAGATATAGTATACATAAAAACATATATAGAGTAAATATAAATATGTGCTAGAGTTTATAGCAATAAAAATGAATGAAGTATGTCAAAGTAAATATAATAAAAAATGAAAATATTCTCACTTTCACTGTAATAATTATTTCGAAGTCATATTTCCAAATGATTATTTCTTCCTTTTTATATCTGTAAATTATTATTGTGAAATTAGTTGACCAGGTACATTTTAAATTATCTTTTTCTAATTTTATTTTATCTTTATTTTTATTAATTTAACAATTATTTAATTTTCAATAAGAGCAATCAAAATAGCCCTTTCTCCTCTTCTCCCAGTCTTCACAACCTCTTTACTCGTCACCATCAACTCATTCTCCCTTTCCTTTAGAAAAGTGCAGACCTTCTATGTATATAGCCAGCCAAGGCATAACAAGTTGTGACTAGGTACCTCCCTCCTATTAAGACTGGGTGAGCTAATTCAGCAGGAGAAAAAAATTTCAAGAGCAGACAACAGAGAGAGAGACAGACTCTACCTACTCTGTAGGGGGTCCCACAAGAAGGCCAAGTGTAACACATGCAGAGGGCCTCCATAATTCCCGATTGATTGACTTCGCATTTTCCCATGTTGTTCTTGTCACCTCTGGCTCAATTAATCCTTTCTTCTCTTCCACAGAATTTCCCAGACTCCACTTAATGTATGGCAGTGAGTCTCTTCATCTGTTTCCATCATTTGCTGGATGAAACCTCTCTGATGAGAATTTGCCTAGGCAACCATCTGTGAGCATAAATATATCAGAATATCATTACCTTCATTTTTTTTTGCCAGTTGTGTTTGGTTCTATCCTAGGTCTCTGGACTGTACTCTAATCCTGGCCCTCCAGGCATTATAAAGGGTGGGATTCCTTTCACAGTATGGGTCTCAAACTGGACCAGTCATTGGTAGGCCGCTTCCATAATTTCTGTGCCATCTATTGCCCAGCATATATGGACGGTGGGGCAAATTGTAGGTCAGAAGTTATGAAGCTGTACTGTGATCCAAAATTTCCTCACTAGAAGTCTTGTGTGGTCACAGGAGATAGTCAATTTAGGCTTCATATCTCCCTCTACTAGGTGTCTTAGCAAGGGTCTCCCTCATAGGTTGGGAGTTTCCAATGTGCTAGGTTTTTTCTTGATGCCAAATATGCCTGATTCTAGTTGTCTTTCTCAATGTTCCCTCCTTCCCTCCTTCCCCAACCAGATCCTTCCTATTCAAAAAATTAGTCAATATATATAAAGTGATTGATGCTCCATATTTTTCTGTCAGGAACAATTTGTCTTGTTTTATGTTGAGGTCTTTGATACACTTGAATTTGAATTTAGTACATGGTGATGAATATCAATCTGTTTGCATTCTTCTACATGCTAACATCCAGTCCACCATCATCATTTGTTGACAGTGCTCTTTTTTCCATTGGATATTTCTAGCTTCATTATCAAAAATCAGGTGTCCATAGGTATGTAGATTTACATCTGAGTCATTGTTATATTCCATTGATCAATGTGTCTCTTTTTATGCCAATACCAGATAGGTTTTATTACTATTGCTTGAAGAATGAGATAGTTACACCTCAAGAAGTTATTTTATTTGACGGAATTGTTTTAGTTTTCCTGTTTTTTTTTTCCTGTTGCTCCACATAAAATTGCATATTGGTCTTTCTTTTTTTGTTTACATTTCTTTTATTTTTTAAGTTAGCATACAAAATAATAGGTTTAATTACATTTTTATATATGCTTGCCATTGCCAGTGACTCTTTCTGTTCCTTGAATTCTAACATAGCATCTGAAATACAGATATTTGAGCCATATATGACAATGTAAAACTAAAGCTAACTAGATTCAAATGCCTTAATGGGTATACAAAGTTTCAGTCTCTAAATTTTAGCTACAATATACAGTTTTATAAAAAGTATAAAATATTTTAAAATTTAATTGTAACATTCTTAGCTACTTTTCTACTGCTGTTCTAAAACATAATGACCAAGATAAGTTATAAAAGACAGGATTTAATTGGACTTCCATTTTCAGAGGGATAAAGTCCATGGTGACAGACCACAGGCATGATGGTAGGAACATCTGAAAGCTCAAATCTTGAACCATAAGCAGAAGTCAGGAAGAACACGAGGAATAAGTTTTTGAAACTTCAAAAGCTCTACCCCCAGGTGACAAAATTTTTCACCTCCTAATCCTTCACAAGAAGTTCCACCATTGGAGTGCAACTGTGTGTCTTTTGGGTATACACCCAGAAGTGGTATTGTTGGGTCCTTCGGGAGATTGATTCCCAGTTTTCTGAGAAACCACCATACAGCATTCCAAAGTGGCTGAACAAGCTTATACTCTCACCAACAATGGAAGGATGTTCCCCTTGCTCTGCACCCTCTCCAGCATTGGCTGTCATCTGTGTCTTTTAACTTAGCCAATCTGACAGGTGTCAGTTGGTATCTCAAAGTTGTTTTGATTTGCATTTCTTATTCAAGGTCCCTTTCCCCTCCAGCCACATCAGGTCATTTTTTCTTCTCCACAACTCCCCATCCCCTCCCTGGACAGTCCTATGGTCCCACTGACCCAATAATGCTTAGATCAGTCTCCACTCCTGGCAAATCCAGTTTTGTCCCCCCTCCCTCAAGAGTGAGTCAGGTGTTCCTATAGTTGGAGTGGGATCCGAAGGGTCAGTCCAAGGTGTTTCTGATCCCAAGCTGTTCAGTGGTTGTGGTTTGCATCATGGGCATGCTTGGATTTTTTCTTGTTTGTTTGTTTAGAGACCACTAATGAGTGATAACATCCCCTGCTTATCTTTCTGAGTTTGTGATACCTTGCTCAGGAGGATAATAAAGATGATGAGCACTTTTTCAAGTGTCTTTCAGCCATTTGTAATTCTTCTGCTGAGAATATCCTTTTTTGTTCTGAACTCTATATTTTGACTGGGTTATTCAAGGTTTGGGGCTCTGGGTTCTTAAGTTCTTTATACACCTTAGAGATCAATCCTCTGTCACTTGTATGGTTGGTGAAAATCTTTTCCCATTCTGTAGGCTGTCTTTTTGTCCTATTGGCAGTTTCCTTGGCTATTGGCCTTTTGATTTCTTCTTCTTCTTCTTCTTCTTCTTCTTCTTCTTCTTCTTCTTCTTCTTCTTCTTCTTCTTCTTCTTTTTTGGCTATTCAGCTCTTAATAGGCAAATCAGATGTTTTAGACATACAAAGTAGCACAGCTTCATAGAGTTAAACAAATGCAGCATGAAAGAATGAACCACTTCTTTGAATAATTAAACAAATGTTCAATAGCATAAACAAATTAAATACATCTTAAAATAATTTTCTACATTTCCCCCTTTTTGTCTAAATAAAAACAAATGATTTTAATTTTTTATATATATTAATTATTTGGTGATTTTGTATCTTGCACCCCATCAAACTCAGTTATCAGACCTCTCAGATTTATGCCCACTCTTATGATCTCCCCATTTACAAAACCACCCATTAATGCTGCTCATTTACTTACTGAAGCATACTCAATTTAAATAAAGACATATACTGAAATTCTGATGGGAATTTCATTGAATCTGTAGATTGCTTTTGGTAAGATGGCCATTTTTACTATGTTAATCTTAATAATCTATGAGTATGGAATATCTTTCCATCTTCTCATATATTATTCAATTTCTTTCTACAAAGACTTGAAGTTTATACCATACAAGTCATTCATTTGCTTAGTTAGAGATATTTATATTATTTGTGGCTATTGAGAAGGGTGTTGATTCCTTGATTTATTTATGAGTGTTAAGTCCAGCTCAACCTCAGGACAATATTTTGGTATCGGGATGTGTGAATGGGAAATACCAGAGATAGAAAGAACAAGACCAGAAACAGAAACCTAGATTCAGGAAGAAACTGAATGAATTCTCAGTGGTCCCAAATTTATTTCCCCTGAGCTTTAGAAACCAAGCAAAGGTGAAGGACACCTACAGACAGGTATAAACCCTTCTTCAGTTCTTAAAACATAGGACACTTGATAACTTCACCTTTGACCAAAGCATTCTATTACTCAGCCTTATGGAGCAAAACAAGCTCGTGCTCTAGGACCTTTAGTCCAGATGCAATCAAGACACACTATGGAGTCTCTGTGGGCCTCTACAAATTCCCCTCTTCTTATAAAGTAAAAGTACCTATGACCCCTCAGTTGACTGTGCCTCTCATAGGTTGTTCCTTTTCACAATCCAGTCTTACATGCCATGGGAACACGGATTCCATTATTTATGTCCCGAGTTAGGTTGTAAGGAGGCAAAGTAAATTTACCATGCTTTGGTTAGCATACTCTGAAAAATCTCAAGTGAAGATGCAAAGCTTAACTCTATGCAGCTCTGAATGAGCAAACAATGTCTACCAGTATACCAGCTTTATTTGCCTGCTGTTTCCAAATAAAGAAGTAGAGGATGACCAAGAATAGAATGGTCTTTTAAAATTGGTCCACTATGTCTACAGCAGTTTTAGCTGCATCAAGAACTTTTTTTTAAAAAAAAAACAATAAGTAGTAAGGACTCATTGGCATCATATCAAATTTCTCTCAAATGAGCCGGTTTTTTCCCAACTAGTAACACTTAATTATTATATCCCAATTAATAACATTAAGAGGTTAACATCATTAATTCTTGTATGATTATAAACAATGAACACATAGTTGGTTTTATTACAATTCTCACAACTTACATCAAACGGCAATTTCTTAGTAGAACTATTTACATTTTCTGCTACCAAAATATAAGGTATTAACACAAGCTAACTCTGTTCCATTTAACAAAATGTTTTTGCACTTGAGCTGCTTCAATCCATGAACAAAAATTAACAGCAAAACCTTTCCAATCTCCTGCACATCAGTCTGAGGAGGCCTCTTCATTACCCCCACTGGATTTTCCAAACAGTCTGGAACATATCTCTGAGTAATAGTTGTTATACTGAAGAGGGGTTTTAGCCACACTTTGCCTCCATAATAGTGTTGGAACTCCTCCAGTGTGTCTCTTTTTTACAGGGAAAATTCTCCAAGAAAGCTGTTCTTCTGGCCTTCTATTTCTTCTGGACAATTGGTAAAGTTCACCTTTGTGTCCAAATATATAGTATGAATAAACAGTCAAACATTCAGTCATAGGCATTTCTTTGCTAAACTAAAAAAAATATCTCTTTGAAAATAATTTTAAATCTCTGAAGAAAGAAATTGAAGAGGATATCAGAAAATGGAAAGATCTCCCATGTTTCTGGATGGGTAGTATCAACATAGTGAAAATGGCACTCTTACTAAAATCAATCTACAGATTCAATACAATTCCCATCAAAACCCCAATACAATTTTTTACAGACCTTAAAAAAATACTCAATTTATTTAGAATAACAGGAAAGCCAGGAATGCCAAAAAAATTTTGCTCAACCAAAGAACCTCAGGAGACATCACCATCCAAAAATTCAAATTCTACTATAGAGCCATAGTAATAAAAACAGCTTGGTACTAGAATAAAAATAGACTTGTGGATCAATGTAATAGAATTGAAGACCCAGACATTAACCCACACACCTATGAACACTTGATTTCTGACAAGAAGACCAAAAATATTCAATGGAAAAAAGATAGTATCTTCAACAAATGATGTTGGCATAACTGGATGGTACTCTGTAGAAAAATGGAAATTGATCCAAACCTATCACCATGCACTAAACATAAATCCAAGTGGATCAAAGACCTCAACATAAACCCAGCCAATTTGAACTTGATAGAAAAGAAAGTGGGAAATACCCTCCAACAAATTGGCACAAGTGACCATGTCCTAAATATAAAACTAGTGGCACAGACATTAAGAGCAACAATCAATAAGTGGGATCTCCTGAAACTGAGAAGCTTCTGTAAGGCCAAGGACACAGTCAATAAGACAAAATGAAAGCCTACAGAATGGGAAAAGATTTTTACCAACCCTACAAGTGACAGAGGATTGATCTCTAAAATATGTAGAGAACTCAAGAAACTACCGACCAAAACCTTAAATAACCCAAATGAAAAATGTGGTTCAGAACTAAAAAAGGGAATTCTCAGCAGAAGAATTAGAAATGGCTGAAAGGCACTTGAAAAAGTGCTCAACATCTTTAGCCATCAGAGAAATGCAAATCAAAACAAGTTTGAGATACCACCTACATCTATCAGAATGGCTAAGATTAAAAACACAGATGACAGCCTATTCTGGATAGGAGGCAGAGCAAGGGGAACACTCCTCTATTGTTGATGGGAGTGTAAGCTTGTTTAGCCACTCTGGAATGCAGGATGACAGTTTCTCAGAAAACTGGGAATCATCTCCCTAAGGATCCAGCAATACCACTCTTAGGCATATACCCTAAAGATACATATTCACAACCCAAAAGTTTTAGCTCAACTATGTTCATAGCAGCATTATTCGTAATAGCAGTAGCAAGAAACTGGAAATGACCTACATGCCCCTCAACAGTGGAATGGACTAACAAGCTGTAGTAGATCTACACAATGGAGTACTACTCAGTAGTAAGAAAAAATGACGCTCTAAAATTTGCAGGCAAATGGCCAGTTTTTGAGAATATCCTCCTTAGAAAGGTATCCCTATCATTATCCCAGTATGAGAAGCAGGGATGTACTCACTCACTAGTGTACTAAAATAAAAATAAAACTAAAAAGAGAGAGATTTCATTGTAGATGTCATGTCTAGCCAAGAACTCAAGTCTAGAACATAGCTCAATGAGACACTATCTCACTTCTGCATTGATGGCCTCTGGCACAGGAGTGGATAAGGAAAGACTTGTTTTCTTTAAGGGTCTGGCCACAGGGAGTTTAATAATGCTTCAATAAATAAATGAGCAGCATGAATGGGCAGTTTTGTCGATGGGAGATCATAACACTGGGCATGATTCTGAGAGGACTGATAACTTAGTTTGATGGGGTGCAGGATTTAAAAACATCAAATAATAAATAAATGTATAAAAAATGAAAAAAAGAAAAAGAAATGCTATGATTTTTTTCCTCTTTCTTATTTTATTATGAATAAAGTCACATTTTCTATTTGTGCTTATCCTTATTCCAGGTCTCTTCCCCCTCCCACCCTCTTCAGTCACTCTCTCTTCTCCACATCTCCCCATCTCCTCCCCAGAATGAGAAAGAGGTCCCAAGATCCAAATATTGCTCACTTCATCATCTGCTCCTGGCAGATCCAGTTTCCTCACCCCAACAGCAAGACTAAGTCAGGTGTTCCTCTAGAGTAAATAGGGTTGAAGGAGTCAGTGCAAGGTTTTTCAGATCCCAAGCTATTCAGTGGTTGTGACTTGCAGCTTGGACATGCTTTGCTTATTTGCTTTATTGTTTAGAGTCAACTAATGTGTGAGTACATCCCCTGCTGATCTTTCTGGGTTTGGGATATCTTGCTCAGGAGGATGTTCTGCAAATTTATTCATTTGCTTGCAAATTTTAGGATATCATTTTTTCTTACTGCAGTGTAGTACTCCATTGTGTAAATGTACCACAGATTGTTAAACCATTCTTCAGTTGAAAGACAATTAGGTTGATTCCAAGTTCTTGCTATTATGAATAATGCTACTAGGAACATAGTTGAGCTAATGCCTTTGGAGTCCAAATGTGCATCTTTAGGGTATACACACAGAAGTGGTATTCCTGGATCCTTGGGGAGATCGAAACCCAGTTTTCTGGGTCCTTGGGGAGTTGCTGATTTCCATATGGCATTTCAGAATGGTTGAACAAGCTTATACTACCACCAACAATAGAGGAGTGTTCCCCTTGCTCCACAAACACTCCAGCAAAAGCTGTCATCTGTGCCTTGGATCTTAGCATATCTAACAGGTGTCAGGTAATATCTCAAATTTGTTTTGATTTGCATTTCTCTGATGGCTAGAGATGATGAGAACTTTTTTAAGTGCCTTTCAGCGATTTTTTGATTCTGCTGTTGAGAATTTCTTTTTTAGTTCTGAACCCCATTTTTTGATTGGGTTATTCAAGATTTTGGGCTATAGATTCTTGAGTTCTTTATATATTTTAGAGATCAATCCTCTATCACTTGAAGGTTTGTTGAAAAACTTTTCCCATTCTTTAGGCTGTTGTTTTGTCTTATTGACAGGGTCATTGGTTTTACAGAAGCTTGTCAGTTTCAGAAGGTCCCATTTTTTGATTGTTGTTCTTAGTGTCTGTGCCACTGGTGTTACATTTAGGAAGTGGTCGCCTGAGGCAGTTCATAGAAAGGTATTTCAACTTTTCTTTTCTATCATGTTCAGAGTATCAAGGTCTTGGATCCACGTGGATTTCAGTTTTGTGCAGGGTGACAGGCTCAGATTTATTTGCATTTTTCTACACACTGCCAACTAGCTATGCCAACACCATTTATAAATATACCATCTTTTTTCCATTGAATATTTTGTGCTTCTTTGTCAATGATCAGGTGTTCATAGGTTTTTGGGTTAATGCCCACATCCTCTATTCAATTCTGTTGATCCACAAGTCTGGTTTTATGACAGTATCAGGCTGATTTTATTACTATAAATCTATACCATAACTTGAAGTCAGGGATGGTGATGCTTCCTGAGGTTCTTTTCTTAAGCAAAATTGTTTTGACAATCCTGGCTTTCCTGTTATTCCAATGAAGTTGAGAGTTGTTCATTCAAGGTCCGTAAAATATTGTCTTGAGATTTTGATGAGCAGTTCATTGAATCTGTACATTGATTTGGGTAGAATTGCCATTTTTACTATGTTGACATACCTATCTAGGAACATGAGAGAGCTTTCCATTTTCTGATATCCTCTTCAATTTCTATCTTTAGTGATTTAAAAGTTTTGTCAAATAGGTCTGTTACTTCTTTGATTATAGTTACTCCCAGGTATTTAATACAATTTGCAGCTATTATGAAGGGTAATGTTCCCTTATTTCTTTTTCAGCTCTTCTATTTTTAGTGTATAGAAGGGCTACTGATTTCTTTGAGTTAATCTTGTATCCTGCTACATTGCTAAAGGGGTTTATCAGCTGTATCAGTTCCTTGGAAGAATTTTGTGAGTCACTTATGTATACAACCATATCATCTGCAAATAGAGACAGTTTCACTTCTTCTTTTCCAATTTGTATCCCCTTAATTTCCTTTTGTTATCTTATTGCTCTAGCTAAAACTTTGAGAACTATATTGAATAGATAAGGGGAGAGAGGACATCCTTGTTTCATTCCTGATTTTAGTAGGATTACTTTCAATTTTTCTCCATTAAGATTGATGTCGGCAGTTGGCATCTTGTAAATCGCCTTTATAATATTGAGATATTTTCTGAGATCAGACAAAATTGGGCACGTTCAGGGTGGTATGGCCGTAGACAGAATCCCAGCGCACTCTGGAGCAGGGGCAGGTAAACTCTGCCCCTGACCACATCCACAGTTCCTGCTGAGGGAATTTGCACGGCTCCCACCACGACCTCGAACTGAGCGAACCAACTACAGGGGTCTCGGAAGGGCAGATTCAGACCCCACCCAGAGGTGAGGAGGGGACAACAGGCCTCAGTGCCTATATCCCAGTCTGGGAGGGAGAGTTGAGCTCCCATTGCTTCCAGTTCCGCTCCCGGGACCAAGTGCTGTATGCAGAATCACAGCACACTCTGGAGCAGGGGCAGGAAAACTCTGCCCCTGACCACATCCACAGCTCCTGCTGAGGGAATTTGCAAGACTACCAACCACGACCTCGAACTGAGGGAACCAACAACTGCAGGGGTCCCTGAAAGACAGAATCAGACCCTGACCAGAGAGGTGACAGGAGGCACACAAACCTGAGTGCCACAACCGACCAGGACCCTTCTAATCATGAACCACTGAAGCCATGGGCAAACGTCAGTGCAAAAAATTACATAATAATACAAAGGACAACATGGTAACTCCAGAAGAGAGTGGCA
>PVIH01004529.1:122073-138779 GCA_004025045.1 Sigmodon hispidus
GACCTGAACTGAGCAATGAAGAGGAAACAGAAGGAAGCAACACCAAAAATTCCTTTTTGATGATCATCGAAGCTCTCAAAGAAGATATGAAAAAAAAGCCTTAAAGAAATAGAAGAAAATACAAACAAAAAATTGGAAGAGATGAACAAATCTATGAAAGAAACATGCCAGGAACTAAAAGCTGAAATAAAAGCTGAAACAGAAGCAATAAAAAAGGCACAAAATGAGGCAAAAATGGAGATAGAAAACCTGAAGAAAAAAGCTGGAACTACAGATACAAGCATAACAAACAGAATTCAAGAGATGGAAGATAGAATCTCTGAAGTGGAAGACTCAGTAGCTCAAATAGATATATCAGTCAAAGAAAATAGTAAAACTAAAAAAGCCATAACTCAAAATGTTCAGAAAATCTGGGATACCATGAAAAGACCTAATTTGAGAATAATAGGAATAGAAGAAGGAGAAGAATACCAGCTCAAAGGCACAGATAATGTTTTCAATAAAATCATAGAAGAAAACTTTCCTAACCTGAAGAAGGAAATGCCTATAAAGATACAAGAAGCTTACAGAACACCAAATAGATATGATCCCAAAAAAAGTCAGCGCACCACATTATAATCAATCCACAAAACATACAGAACAAAGAACAAATTTTAAGAGCTGCAAAAGAAAAGGGCCAATTCACATATAAAGGCAGACCCATCAGAATAACGACTGACTATCAATGGAAACGATGAAAGCTAGAAGGGCTTGGTCAGAAGTTATACAGAGGCTAAAACAGCATGGATGCCAAACTAGAATACCATACCCTGCAAAACTATCAATCACCATAGATGGAGTAAACAAGGTATTTCAGGACAAAGTCAGACTGAAAGAATATCTATCTACCAATCCAGCACTACAGAGAGTATTAGAGGGAAAACTACAACCTAAGGATCCCAGATACATCCACGAAATAACAAACAATCAATAAGTCCACAGAAGAATACTCTAGAGAAAGGAAATACAAACAAGTAACCACCAAAAATGGCAGGAAATATGAATCAATGGTCACTAATTTCCCTTAATATCAATGGACTCAACTCTCTTATAAAACGTCACACACTATCAAGATGGATACAACAACAGAAGTCATCCTTCTGTTGCCTACAAGAAACACACCTCAACTGCAAAGACAGACACAGGCTTAGAATAAAGGGTTGGGAAAAGATTTTCCAGGCAAATGGTCCTAAGAAACAAGCAGGGGTTGCAATCATAATATCTAACAATGTACACTTTACGCTAAAAGCAATAAAAAGGGACCAAGAGGGTCACTACTTATTCATCACAGGGAAAATTGGTCAAGAGGAGATTTCAATCTTAAATATTTATGCCCCAAATATAGGGGCACCTACGTATATAAAAGAAACACTGCTAAAGCTCGAATCCCAAATCAATTCTTACACCCTAATAGTGGGAGACTTCAATACCCCACTTTCAACCCTGGATAGATCAACCAGTCAGAGCCTCAACAGAGAAATAAGGAGTCTAAATGAGATTATGATGCAAATGGATTTCATGGATATCTACAGAACCTTCCACCCAAAGGCAAAGGAATATACATATTTCTCAGCTCCTCATGGAACTTTCTCCAAAATCGAACACATAATTGGTCATAAAGCAAATATCAGCAGATACAAAAAAGTGGAAATAATCCCGTGTAACATATCGGACCATCAGGGCCTAAAGTAGAGTTCAACAACATCAAAACCCAAAGAAAGCCTACCAACTCATAGAAACTTAACATCAATCAGCTGAACAATCTCTGGGTCAAGGAAGAAATTAAGAAAGAAATCAAAGTCTTCCTAGAATTCAATGAAAATGAATCTACAACGTATCCAAAATTGTGGGACACATTGAAAGCAGTCTTAAGAGGAAAATTCATAGCACTAGATACCTATATGAAAAACCTAGAGAAATCCCACACTAGAGACCTAACAGCACAGCTGAAAGCCTTAGAACAATTAGAAGTGAACTCACCTAGAAGGAGTAGACGGCAGGAAATAATCAAAATTAGAGCTGAAATCAATACAATTGAAACAAAAAGAACAATACAAAGAATCAATGAATCTAAGAGTTGCTTCTTTGAGAAAGTTAACAAGATAGATAAGCCCTTAGCCAAACTAATCAAAAAACAGAGAGAGAATGTCCAAATCAAAAAAATCAGAAATCAAAAGGGGAACATAACAAAAGACTCCCAGGAAACACAGAGAATTATCAGGTCATATTTTGAAAATCTGTATTCCACAATAATGGAAAACCTAGAAGAAATGGACAGCTTTCTGGAGAGGCACCATCTTCCAAAATTAAATGAAGACCAGATTAATTACCTAAACAGGCCTATAACCCTTAAGATAATTGAAGCTGTCATTAAAATCCTCCCCAAAAATAAAAGCCCTGGACCAGATGTTTTCAGTGCTGAATTCTACCAGACATTCAAAGAAGAATTACTACCGTTACTCCTCAAACTATTTCACACAGTAGAAACTGAAGGCATATTGCCAAATTCCTTTTATGAGGCCACAATCACCCTAATATCCAAGCCACTCAAAGACACAACAAAGAAGGAGAATTACAGACCAATTTCCCTCATGAATATTGATGCGAAAATTCTCAACAAAATTTTGGCAAACCGTATACAACAATGCATAAAAGATATCATCCACCATGACGAAGTAGGCTTCATCCCAGAAATGCAGGGCTGGTTCAACATATGAAAAACTGTAAATGTTATTCATCATATTAACAAACTAAAGGAACAAAACCACATGATCATATCCTTAGATGCAGAAAAAGCCTTTGACAAAATCCAACACTCCTTTATGATTAAAGCCCTGGAGAGATCAGGAAAAAAGGGAGAATACCTAAATATAATTAAGGCGATTTACAAGAAGCCGACAGCCAGTATCAAACTTAATGGAGAAAAACTCAAAGAAATCCCTCTAAAGTCAGGAAGTAGAAAAGGATGTCCTCTCTCCCCTTATCTATTCAATATAGTTCTCGAAATTTTAGCTAAAGCAATAAGGGAACGAAAAGAGATTAAGGGCATACAAATGGGAAAAGAAGAAGTGAAGCTATCTCTACTTGCAGATGATATGATTGTATACATAAGTTACTCACAAAATTCTTCCAAGGACCTGCTACAGCTGAAAACACCTTCAGCAATGTAGAAGGATATGAGATTAACTCAAAGAAATCAGTAGCTCTTCTATAAAATAAAGATAGAAGAGCTGAAAAAGATATAAGGGAAACATTACCCTTCATATAAGCTGCAAATAGTATTAAATACCTTGGAGTAACTATAACCAACGAAGAAACAGACCAATTTGACAAAAATTTTAAATCATTGAAGAAAGAAATTGAAGAGGATATCAGAAAATGGAAAGCTCTCCCATGTTCCTGGATCAGTAGGATCAATATAGTAAAAATGGCAATTCTACCAAAGGTAATCTACAGATTCAATGCACTGCCTATCAAAATTCCAACACAATATTTTTTGGAAATTGAAAGAACAATACTTAATTGCATTTGGAATAACAAGAAAGCCAGGATTGCCAAAATAATTTTACTTAACAAAAGAACCTCAGGAGATATCAGCTTCCCTGACTTCCAGCTATACTATAGAGCTACAGTAATAAAAACAGCCTGGTACTGGCATAAAAACAGACTTGTGGACCAATGGAATAGAATTGAGAATCCAGACATTAACCCAAAAACCTATGAACACCTAATTTTTGACAAAGAGGCCCAAAACATTCAATGGAAAAAAGATAGTATATTTAACAAATGGTGTTGACATAACTGGAAGGAAGTGTGTAGAATAATGCAAATAGATCCGAGCCTGTCACGCTGCACAAAACTCAAATCCAAGTGGATCAAAGACCTCAACTTAACCCCAACCACTTTGAACTTGATAGAAAAGAAAGTGGGAAATACACTTCTACAAATTGGCACAGGCCACCACTTCCTAAATATAACACCAGTGGCACAGGCACTAATCCCAACAATCAATAAGTGGGATCTCCTGAAGCTGGGAAGCTTCTGCAAAGCCAAGGACACTGTCTATAGGACAAAACGCCAGCCTACAGAATGGGAAAATATTTTCACCAACCCTACACGTAACAGAGGACTGATCTCTAAGGTATATAAAGAGCTCAAGGATTTAGATCCCAAAACCTTGAATAACCCTATCAAAAAATGGGGTTCAGATCTAAAAAGGGAATTCTCAGCAGAGGAACTACAAATGTCTGAAAGGCACCTGAAAAAGTGCTCTTCATCTTTAGCCATCAGAGAAATGCAAATCAAAACAACTTTGAGATACCACCTAACACCTGTTAGATTGGCTAAGATAAAAGGCACAGATGACAGCCTATGCTGGAGAGGATGCGGAGCAAGGGGAACACTCCTCCATTGTTGGAGGGATTGTAAGCTTGTTCAGCCACTTTGGAATACAATATGGAGGTTTCTCAGAAAATTGAGAATCAATCTCTCCAAGGACCCAGCAATACCACTTCTGGGTGTATACCCTAAAGAGGCACATTCACACTCTATAGGTATTCGCTCAACTATGTTCATAGCAACATTATTTATAATAGCAAGAACCTGGAAACAACCTAGATGTCCCTCAACTGAAGAATGGATTAACAAACTGTGGTACATCTACACAATGGAATACTACTTAGCAGTAAGAAAAAATGATATCCTAAAATTCACAGGCAAATGGATGCATTTGTAGAATATCCTCCTGAGCGAAGTATCACAAACTCAGAGAAATAAGCAGGGGATGTACTCACTCACTAGTGGTCTCTAAACAAACAAACAAGAAAAAAAGCCAAATGTGCCCAAGCAGCAAACCACAACCACTGAACAGCTTGGGATCAGAAACATCCTGGACTGCCCCTTCAAACCCCAGTCCATCTATAGGAAGACCTGACTCACTCTTGAGGGAGGCAGGACAAAACTGGATTTGGCCGGGAGTGAAGACTGATCCACGCATTATTGGGTCAGTGGGACCATAGCACTGTCTGCTCCCTGCCAAGGGAGGGGATGGGGAGTTGCAGAGAAAAAAAATGACCAGATGTGGTGGGAGGGGGAAGAGACCTAGAATAAGGATATACAGGGATGGAAAAAAAAATTCAGAGGGAAAGCTGAACACAAAGAAAATATATGTGTAGCATTCTTATTTGCATTTCCACCCTTGATAAGCCATGCTTATGATTATTATCCTCTTTATAGTTATTGTTATCTCTTCCACATTTTTAAATTCTTTTTACTGTTTTTTTTTGATAAATACAAAATAAAGAAGGAAAAAAAAAAGAAACCCTGGGACACATAACAAGAAATAAAAAATATTGAGATATTTTCCCTGTATTCCTGATCCCTCCAGAGCTTTTATCATAACGGAGTGTTGTATTTTGTCAAAGACTTTCAGCATCTAAGGATATGATTAAGTGTTTTTTTTTTCATTTAGTTTGTTTATATGATGGAAGACATTTACAGTATTTTGCAAGTTAAACCATCCCTGCATTTCAGGGATGAAGTATACTTGGTCATGGTGGATGATATTTTTTATATATTGTTGTATACAGTTTGCCAAAATTTTGTTGAGAATTTTAGCATCAATATTCATGAAGGAAATTGATATGTATTCTCCTTCTTTGTTATGTCTTTTAGTGTCTTGGGTTTTAGTGTAATTATGGCCTCATAAAAAGACTTTGACAATATTTCTTCCGTTTCTACTGTGTGAAAGAGTTTAAGGAATAATGGTAGTAATTCTTCTTTGAATGTCTAGTTGAATTCTACACTGAAACCACCTATACCTGGGATTTTTTTTCTGGGGAGGCTTTTAATGACAGCTTCAATTTCCTTAAGGGTTATAGGTCTGTTTAGGTAATTAGTGTGTTATTCATCTAATGCTGGTAAATGGTACATATCCTAAAAGCTATCCATTTCTTCTAGGTTTTTCACTTTTGTCGAACATAGATTTTCAAAGTATTATCTGATAATTCTCTAGATTTCCTGGGGGGTCTGTTGTCATGTCCCCCGTTTTCATTTCTGATTTTGTTGATTTGGACAATCTCTCTCTCTCTCTCTGTTTTCTGGTTAGTTTAGATAACGGTTTATCTATCTTGTTGACTTTTTCAAAGAACCAACTCTTTGGTTAATTGATTGTTTGTATTGGTCTTTTTGTTTCAACTGTATTGATTTCAGCTCTAAATTTGGTATTTCCTGCTGCCTATTCACTCTAGGTGAGTTTCCCTCTAATTGTTCTAAGGTTTTTAGCTGTGTTGTTATTTCTATATAGTGAGATTTCTCTAGGTTTTTCCTGTAGGCATCTAGTGCTATGAATTTTCCTCTTAAGACTGCTTTTATTGTGTCCCAGAAGTTTGAGTACATTGTGGATTTATTTTCACTAAATTCTAGGAAGACTTTGATTTCTTTCTTAATATCTTCCTTGACGTAGAAGTGGTTCAGCTGACTGGTGTTTAGTTTCCTTCAATTGTTAGGCTTTCTGTGATGTTTGATGTTGTTGAACTCTAAATTTAGGCCATTGTGGTCTGATATTTTACAAGGGATTATTTCCATTTTTTTGTATCTGCTGTTATTTGCATTATGACCAATTATGTGGTCAAATTTAGAGAAAGTTCTAAAAGGAGCTGAGAAATATGTATATTCCTTTGCATTTGTGTGGAAGCTTCTGTAAATATTTATTAAATCCATTTGCAACATAACCTCTGTTAGACTCCTTATTCTCTGTTGAGTCTCTGTCTGGTTGACCTATCCAGGGGTCAATGTGGGATATGGCAGTCTCCCATTATTAAGATGTGATAGTTTATGTGGGATTTGAGATTTAGCAGTGTTTCTTTTACATAGGTAGGTGCCCTTTTATTAGTGGCATAATTAATCAGGATTGAAATCTCTTGACCAATCTTTCCTATGATCAATAAGTAATGACCATCTTGGTCCCTTTTAATTGCTTTTAGCTTAAAGTCTACTTTGTTAGATATTAGAATGGCAGCCCCAGCTTGTTTCTTAGGAAAATCTTTTCCTAACCCTTTTCTTTGAGACTGTGTCTGTGTTTGTGGTTGACGTGTGTTTCTTGTATGCACTAGAAGGATAGCTTCTCATTTTGTATCCATCTTGTTTGTGTATGTCTTTATATAGGTGAGTTGCATCCATTAATATTAAGGGATATTAGTGACTATTGATTGATATTTCCTGCTATTTTTGGTGGTAACTTGTATGTATTTCCTTTCTCTCCTCTTCTGTGGGATTATTGATTGTTTGTGGTTTCATGGGTATATTTGGGATCCTTAGGTTGGAGTGTTCCCTTTAATGCTTTTTGGAAGGCCAGATAGGTAGATAGGTATTGTTACAGTCTGACTTTGTGATGAAATATCTTGTTTGCTTCATCTATGGTGATGGATACTTTTGCTGGGACCAGTAGTCTAGGTTGACAGCCATGCTCTTTTAGTGACTGTACAACTTCTGATCAAGACCTTCTAGCTTTCATCATTTCCATTAAATAGTCAGGTGTTATTCTGATGGGTCTGCCTTTATAAGTAAGTTGGCCCTTTTCTTTTGCAGCTCTTAAAATTTTTTCTTTGTCTGTATGTTTTGTGGCTTGATTATATTATGCGAGCAGCCTTTTTTTGGCATCATATCTACTTGGTGTTCTGTAAGCTTCTTGTATTTTTATAGGCATTTCCTTTTATGATTTTATTGAATACATTATCCGTGCCTTTGAATTGGTATTCTTCTCCTTCTTCTATTCCTATTATTCTCAAGTTAGGTCTTTTCATGGTGTCTCAGTTTTTCTGAACATTTTTGTTATTCCTTTTTTTGGTTTAAATATTTTTTTTGACTGAAGTATCTCTTTCTGCTGGTGAGTCTTCCAGTTCAGAGATTCCCTCTTTCATCTCTTGGATTCTGTTGGTTATGCTGTTATCTGTAGTTCCAGCTCTGTCTTCAGGTTTTCTATTTCCATCTTTGCCTCATTTTGTGCCTTTTTATTGTTTCTATTTCACTTTTTAGTTCTTGGAATGTTTCTTTCATCATTAGTGTACCTTTTCTTGGTTTTCTTTCCAGGATTTGTTCATCTTTTCCAATTTTTTGTTTGTATTTTTTTCTATTTCTTTTAGGGAATTTTCTTATATCATCTTCGAGGGCTTCACTATTCATCATAAAGTTGTTTTGGTGTTGTTTCCTTCTGTTTCTTCTTCATTGTTCTGTTCAGGTCTAGTAGTTATAGAACCACCAGTTTCTTCTGGAGTTGCCTTGTTGTTCTTTATATAATTATATGTATTTTTGTTGTAGTGTCTGTCCATGGCTTCAGCAGTTCATAATTAGGCTGCTCCTAGTCAGTTGTGGAGGGAGGGCTTGTGTGTCTCCTGTGTTCTCTGAGCAAGGTGTCTACTTGGTCTCTGACTTGGCTCTGGACAAGGGTCTGAAGTTCAAGGCCTCAGTCCTTCTCTAATGATGCCATTTGCCCAGGAGGTGGGGCTGGCTATGCAATGTCCCCTCTTTTAGGTATGGCTGGAGGAGCCCCTCACAGCCATACTCTAGTTCTTCTGACAAGGAGTGTCTGGGATCAAGCTATGCAGATTGGCCCTGATTTGAGAACACAAATTTTCGGATGGGGGATCAGGTTCTGGAACCTGCTCACCTCATCTCTGGATGTGGTCTGAATTTCAAAGTCTTCATACTTTCTCTGCTGATGCAGTTGGAGTTGGGGCCAGCCATGCCAGGTCCTGTCTTTTAGTTGTGGTTGGAGAAGCTTCTCACAGCCAAACCCTGGTCCTCTCTTCTAAGGAGAGTGTCCTAGTCAAATTCTTAATTGGGATTCTTATCCTAGATAATTATAGGTTTCACTAACTTAATGGTTATTTTTAATCATCAAGCCAAATGTATTAAATCCCATCAAATTTATTGATCAGTTTCTTTGTCAATAGTAAAAGCAATATTCAAGGCATCACTGTTAAGTGTGATACTTCACATCTGAAAGACATGACACAGTATTTTGTAGTTATTGATGATCAATGACAATAATGAATAATTTATTTGAATTGTCCATGGAAGGGTCTTTTAAAACAAGTGAAAATAAAATACTTAGAAATAGAGACCTTGGGTAAGATAAAATAAATAGTCCTTGGTAGTCATATTCTTGATAAAGACTGTCTTCTTGGGCCTCAGTCATTTTTATTACAGCATTATTTTCTTCAGAAGAAACAAGGGAATCCTTTGCCTTTTATCTCTTTCTGTAAGTAAGAAAAGGATTACTAAGGCAGACAAATGTTTCATGCATTCACTCTGATGAAGAGCTTAGGCACTGGTGGATGAAAAGACAGCACATACACACACTGATTTAATCTAGATTATGAAAATGCACACCACACACAGGTTTAAGACATGTATGTTCTAGATATTAAAGACAGGTAATGAATGAGAAAATCAACAACTGACTATACTGAAGAAAGCAACAAAATGGTGATAATGTTATGTTATAGCTAAATCAATATACACATATATCTTTATACACATACATATATGTGTCTGCACATACTTATGCTTGTACATTACAGTGTGTTTACATATACTTACAGGTATTATATATGGCCTATAAGAATAAAATTACTGCTAGTAAGTATTATTGATGTGATTCTTGCTGAGAACAGGATTTTTAAGATTTATTTTTATTTTTAATTATGTGTATCAATGTATATGACTGCAAATGTGGCAAGTAGATGCTAATGGAGGCCAAAGCAGGATATTATATTTTTTGGATCTAGAATTACAGGTGATTGCTTGCTGCTTTATATGAGTGGTGGGACCAGAATTGTTTTGCAAGAACAACAAGGATAATGATTGAGGCAGCTTTCTAGCAGTGTAATGAGGAAAGTTTTGAGGTAAGTATCTAGAGGCATGGTGCCACAGAAAAAACTCCAATCTAAATGATATTTGATATTTAAATAAAACTTTTATAGAGCACAGAAATTGTCATTAATTAGAAAAGTACTTCTGTTCAACAAATGATTGAGATAGAGTTCTAGAAAGGAAGAAGATAATTAAATTGAATATCTGTGTTTGTATAACCTTGTTGTTCCTTTCCTAGTTACAGAAAATTGTGTTAATGAAGCATTCTATTTTGGGGTTCTCAGAAATACATTTTAATCAACACACACATACACTCACACACACAAAATTATTTTTAAGTTCAAATTAGTTGGAACTAAATGAACTTAGCTACTTTTTCATCTATTTTGATGTCCACAATAATGAATTTTTTAAATTAATGAATTTTTTAACTAGATAATCATGTTTGTTTGTTTGTTTGTTTTACTCTATGTTGTTTGAGACTTTTTTGAATGCCTTTGAAGCATTGCCTAAGTGACACAATAAAATAGCCTTAAGTTATTAGAATGAAAATATTTAAATTTAAATGGTTCTTGAGTTTAACATATTAAAACAGGCTTATCAGTCACATGTATTGATTACATGATAAACATGTGAATTACTCCAATGATTAGTTGTGTTTAATTTGAGTTTCAATATGCTAGCTAATAATCATAAAGCATTTGATGACAAGGAGGAGTCAAATCCTCAGAATTGCATGGTAATAATGGTTTATAATATTGTGTTTATGAGTGCATATCTAATTATCATATTAAAAATTAATCTTAGCATGTCTAAACTGTATGCTCAGACAAATTTGTGATTTTATTTTTAGATTAATGACTAGCATAAAAATCTTTATGGAACTCATTTAGACTTAAGACTGTTATGGACATTGCACACAGAATCTTACCACTCCCACAGCTACTACTGGACTTCACTGTTTTCAGACTATAATGTTCTAATTTCTCAATATGAATTCTGAAAACAGGATATAATTATATTTAGTAAAACATATTTGCTAATGAATCATTTTATAAAACCCTTTTAATATTTATTAGGAATCATCAGCATCTTTTACAAGGTCTGAAATTTGGATACCTGTTTTTGATTGCTTAATATTATGCATAACACTAAATTAAAGCATCTGAAGTTGAATAGACTCACTTCCCCGAGAGATGATAGTCATGTTTTATTTGTGGGTAGGCATACTTCTGGTACTTGTATTATTATTCATGTTCACATATCTCACTTATGTTATATGAAGCAGAAAAATAAACTCCATTAAATGTTTTTTATACTTATATTTAGTGGATACTCAAAACCATGATTTTTAAAATGGTATATTTTTCTTACTAAGACAGAAGTGTGTGCACTTAATCTTAATAAGTCAGGGAAAGCTGTAAAATATTTTATTTTTCCCTTCATTATCTGTGATATTTTTGCTGTTATTTTGTAGTGACAAATATAATTATGAGATATGAATAAATTTTCTGTGTTCAAATATCAAAAGCTAAAATCTGGAATTGCTCATCTTCAGAGATATTAAATATTCAGAATGCTTAGAGAGAAATGGCAAGTTTTCTTTCACTAGCCTGAAGTAAACATTATTTTTCATTTTTTTACAGCAAAATACAGCTTTTAATTCATTCATGTTAGCAAAGGTAATAGTAACAGATTCACGTAGATATTAATTTAATTTTTTCTTTTTTCCCTTTTATTTTTTATTATGAATAAAGTCATATTTTATATACTTAAAATGTTTAGTCTATTAGTCTTTAGCAAATTAAAATATTATTTATACTACTTTTGTGAGTCTAAAGTTTCACATCTAAGTTAACTTTTTTATTATGAATTAAGTCATATTTTTATCTGTGTATATCTTTGTTCAAGCTCCCTTCCCCCTTCCACACCTTCCAGTCAATGTCTCTTCTCCACATCACTTTAACTCCTCCCCAGCAAGGACAGGAGGACCCAAGGTCCCAATATGGCTTAATTCAGCATCCACTTCTGGCAGATCCACTTTCCTCACCCAAACATCAAGACTAGATCAGGTGTTCCTCTGGAGGGAGTGGGATCTTTTTATTTATAGAAGAATGAGGCTACAGTCACTCTGATACACTAACCATACAAAGATGTAGCAAAGAAAAAGAATTACAGATCAATCTCCCTGATGAACATTGATGCAAAATACTCAATAAAATTCTGGCAAACTGAATCCAACAATATATCAAAAAAATCATCCACTGTGATCAAGTAGGTTTCATCCTAGAGATAGAGGAATAAATGTCATCCATTATATAAACAAATTGAAAGAAAAAACCCACATGACCATCTCTTTAGATTCTAAAAAAACCTTTGAAAAAAATTTAACACTTCTTCATAATACAAGTTCTGGAGAGATCAGAAATTTAGAGAAAATACCTAAATATAATAAAGCAAGCCAACATCAAACTAAATGGAAAGAAATTCAAAGCAATTCCATTAAAAACAGGACAAGGCTGTCTACTCACTCCATATGTATTCAGTATAGTTCTTAAAGTTTTAGCTAAATCAATAAACTAAATAAAGAATATCAAGGGCATGCAATTTGAAAGGAAGAATCCAACTATCATTATTTGCAGATGTATAATATTATGCATAAGTGATCCTCAAAATTCTACCAGGGAACACCTACAGGTGATAAATGCCTTCAGCAACATAGTAGAATTTAAGATTAACTAAAAAATAAATAAATAAACAAATAAATAGCCCTCATATACACAAATTATAGAAGAGCATCCTCTCAGAAAAGTCAGAGAAACAGCACCCTTTACAATAGCTACAAATAACATCAAATATCTTGGTGTAACCCTAACCAAATAAGTGAAAGGCCTGTATGACAAGAACTTAAAGTCATGTAAAAGATACATTATTGAAGATATTGGAAAATGGAAAGCAGTCCCATGCTCTTCAATAGGTAGAATCAACATAGTAAAAATGGCAGTTACCAAAAGCAATCTATAGATTCAATGCAATCCCCTAAAAATTTCAACACAATTCTTCACAGACCTTGAAAGAACAATACTCAACCTCTTATTTAAAAAAAAATCAAACAGGATGTTCAATAATTGAACTTTGGGAGCTATCACCACCCCTGACTTCAAACTATACTATAGAGCTACAGTTATAAAAATAGCTTAGTTCTGGCATAAAAACAGACTTGTGGATCAATGAAATCAAATCAAAGACCCTGACCTTAATTTACACACTTATTAACACCTGCTTTTTGACAAACAGGCCAAATATGAACAATGGAACAAAAGATAGCATCTTCATAAATGGTACTGGCATACATGGATGGTGGTATGCAGAAGAGTGCAAATAGATCTCTATCTATTACTCTACACATAACTCAAGTTCAAGTCCAAGACCTCAACATAAACCCAGATACCATTCTTAGGCATGTACCCTAAAGATGCACATTCATACCCCAAAAGCATTAGCTTAACCATGTTCATAGCTGCATAATTTGTAATAGCAAAAAACTGGAAACAACCTAGATGTCCCTCAACTAAGGAATGTATTAACAAATTGTAGGACATCTATACAATGGAGTACTACTCAGCAGTAAGAAAAAAATGATATACTAAAATTTGCCAGCAAATGTGTGGATTTGGAGAATATCCTCCTGAGTGAGGTCTCAGAAACCCAGAAGGATAAGCAAGAGATGTACTCAGTTATTAGTGGATTTTAAGCAAAAACATTCTGGTTTTCATTAAAAGATGATGAATGAATAAAGTGATTTAAAACACACACATACACAAAACAAAGCAAAACTTCTGGTTTGTCTGTAGAAGGATTGCTTTGCAGAAATTTGTGGTGGTCAAAGTCTAGCTGTAGGCATTAGCTGTGACCTACTATGCTTTCTTTATTTCTAGATGAGCCTCATCTGGCTTGAGAAGCTTTAGATTTAATTTTTTATGTTCCATGTATTTTAGAGAAAAGAGAAGTTTTGTTACTGTATAAGTTTTTTATCTATTCTGAATGTTTTGCTTTTTAATATAATATTTGATATATATTTTTCAAAAAACAATAAAAAACAAAAAATAATATATGCAGTCAAATATTTCAATAACAATGTTCAGTCCAATAACTTTTGGCAAATTCAGAGAAAATACTCCATTGTCTATCTTATCTTGGTAAGTCCAAAGAATTGTACCCAATTTACCTTCTATCCTAATTTGCATTACCAAAACTATCTTTTCACATCTCTCAACCCTATATACTTTTCACCTCCTTAAAGAGTCTCATATCTAAATTTTTTAACAAGAATAACTATAACTATAGCTATCTAGTCTTCAACTTTATCAGAGACCTGAGAATGAAATGTTAACCAAACAAACAAAAAAATGGAAGTGACTTTCTTTTTTTTTTTCTTTTTTCTTCTTTTTTTATTATTATGAATAAAGAAGTCACATTTTCTATCCTTGTATATCCTTATTCAAGGTCCCTTCTCCCTCCCACCACATCAGGTCATTCTCTCTTCTCCACATCTCCCCATCCCCCCCGCATGTGCAGGTGGTCCCAAGGTCCCACGGTCCCAATATTGCTTAGGTCAGTCTCCACTCCTGGCAAATCCAGTTTCAAACAAATGTGAGAAATGATAGAAAGAGCAGGCTGCTTGGACAGTCAGTCACTCAAGGTTCCTTTGTTACATTAAGGCATCCATCTTTGGCCTTCAGGCCTAGAATAGATTCCAGACATTTTTGTGAAGCAGGATATTCTGAAAGGCTGCCCTATTCCATTTTAGCAAAGTTGAGCAGACACGTTTTTATGCTGAATTTGTTTAATTTGAACAGCATACTGTCATCAGTCAAAGCAAGGACACTTTCTTGCTCAGTCACTAACTTTTGCCACATAGAAAGTAAACTTCCTTAATGATTTCCTCATATCTCTTCTGGCTGTAGAGTGGCTTAACACCTGCAACCCCAGTCTTAATGAATGGGGGAAGAATGGTCTCAGAACTGTTTGTCTCAATTGGCCATTTAAGTTTAATAGTAAAAGACTGGTTAATAATAACAATGCATCGTAAAACCTTCAGAAGGAAAGGAATGTTTTGTGGACCATTTTTGTGTGTATGTGTGGCAGTTTTAAGTTATTAGTTTTCAAAATCAGTACTTTATAATGGAAACAACTTGAAAAAAAATCTGTCACAGAATTTTGAGACCCATTAAAACAAGTTTAATGAGAAAAAAAAAAAGTAAACTTCATTTGTAGTTTCTTCAATGCCCATCATCTTGTCAGAAGTATATTGGTACTGCCAGGAGCAGAAATGTCTCATTCTCATAAAAGTGAAAGAAACATATGTTATTGAAATGTCATAAATAACATATTTTGCAGATCTCTCACGTGTTTGAAGAAGACTTGTCTATTTAAAATATATGTATCTCTGTTTGACCTTGAAAAAATTGCAAGTTTCATTATAATAGATAACCAACTAATAATCTGCATTTCCTTATTATCCTAGACAGTGTGACATAATAATTTTCCTGAATAGAAATTTGCATGATATTTTTTTTTATAATTTTTACTTTAAATTACATTTTGTTGTTTTTTATTTTTTGGGGGGGAAGAGGTAGTAAGGAGACAGTGTAAACATGAAAACATAGGGAGATGAATGGGATCAAGATGCATTTAAATAAAAAAAGGATTCTGTGACCTAAGAATGAAGCTGGCTTAGTAATAAAATCTATTCTGGTTGTTTGATTAGGGTTATAGTTATAAGCATAATTTCCCACTTATTGGGCAGACCTCAAATATAATTATTACCCACAAGTTATGGACGCCGCTACTGCACCTTCACTGATACCTTGTCATGATGATCACTGTTTTGGTTCACAGGGTTCTTACTCAGCTTTCTATTGCTGTGAGGAGACTGAATAATCAAAACAACTTATGAAAGAAACATTTACTGGTACTTCCAGAAGGTAGATCCATGACAGTCAACACAGCAGAAGGCAAGCAAAGAACACCTGACTAACTCTTGAGGGAGGGTGGACAAAACTGGATTTGGCCAGGAGTGGAGACTGATCCAAGCATTATTGGGTCAGTGGGACCATAGGACTGTCTGCTCCCTGCCCAGGGGAGTTGTGGAGAAGAAAAAATGACCTGATGGAGTGGGAGGGGGAAGGGACCTTGAATAAGGATATACAGGGATGGAAAAAAAAATTCAGAGGGATAGCTGAACACAAAGTAAATATATGTATAGCAAACTTATTTGCATTCTCACCCTTGATAAGTCATGCTTATGATTTTGTCTTCCTTCTTTATTTTGTATTTATCAAAAAAAACAGTAAAAAAAATTAAAATGCAGAAGAGTTAACAATAACTATACAGAGGATAAGAATCATAAGCATGGCTTATCAAGAGTGGAAATACAAATAAGATTGCTACACATATATTTTCTTTGTGTTCAGCTTTCCCTCTGAATTTTTTTTCCATCCCTGTATATCCTTATTCAAGGTCTCTTCCCCCTCCCAACACATCTGGTCATTTTTCTTCTCTGCAACTCCCCATCACCTCCCTGGGCGTGAGTGAGTGAGTCAGGTGTTCCTATAGATGGACTGGGGTTTGAAGGGTCAGTCCAGGGTGTTTCTGATCCCAAGCTGTTCAGTGGTTGTGGTTTGCCTCTTGGGCATGTTTGGCTTTTTTTCTTGTTTGTTTGTTTAGAGACCACTAGTGAGTGAGTACATCCCCTGCTTATCTCTCTGAGCTTGTGATACTTCGCTCAGGAG